>CAUYRH010142033.1:0-15150 GCA_963574655.1 Perodicticus potto | reverse complement strand
TTCTTCAACATGTGGATGTCATTAAAGTATTTAATTTCTCCATCATAAATGAAACTCAGTTTAGCTGGGTATAGGATCCTAGGTTGAAAGTTATTTTGTTTTAGGAGATTGAAAGTTGATGACCATTCTCTTCTAGCTTGAAAGGTTTGATCAGAGAGATCTGCAGTTATTCTAATATTCTTGCCCTTGTAGGTGATGGATTTCTTACGTCTGGCTGTTTTCAGAAATTTCTCTTACATATTATCTTTAGTGAACTTAGTTATGAAGTGCCTGGGGGATGACTTATTCTGGTTGAGTTGTGCTGGGGTTCTGAAATTGTCTGCTATCTGAATTTCAGAATCTCTTGGCATGTCTGGAAAGTTCTCTTTCATAATCTCATAAAGAAGATACTCTGTGCCTTGTGATGCCACTTTGTCATTTTCAGGTATCTGTATAAGGCGAATATTGGTTTTCTTTGAGTTATCCCAGAGCTGTCTAAGGGAATGATCTGTTTTTGCCTTTCATTTCTCTTCCTCTTTGTAGGTTTGGGAGCATTCGAAAGCTTTGTCTTCAATGTCAGAAATCCTTTCTTCTGCTTGCTGTATTCTGTTGCTGAGGTATTCTACTGTGTTTCTCAGATCTTTGAGGGCTACAACTTCTTGTCTCAATGTGTCAGAATCTTTGGTCATTTTGTCTTTGAATTCATTCAATTCTTGAGACATCTTTTGGGTCATGGTTTGGATTACTGCTTGAAATTCTAATTCCATGTTTTCCTCCTTTCCGCTGATCTTATTTGCTATCCAGACTCTCAATTTGATTTCTGACATCTCAGCCATTTGCTTATGCAAGGGATCTTGTGCTGTATCTACCTTGTCGTTCCTTGGGAAAGTTAATCTACTTTGATTATTCTTATTGCCAGAGTTTTTCTGTTGATTCCGCCCCATGATTATTTTTCGCCGTTTCCTCTGGCAGTCCTCAGAGTTGGGGAGGCATCTATCCAAGATTGGACCCTGGTGGGATCACTCTATTGTTGGAAGATATTTGTAGGCAGTGACCTAGTGTAGCTCCTCTGGGGCTGCCCCAGCCAGGGAGTTGTGGCTGTGGGAGCAGCTCTGGAGTAGAGCATGGCACACATGGGTGCAGCAGCAGGGCTGGGGTTGGTTCTGGCAATGCCTGGCTCCCAGTGGCTCTGCTAATGAGAGTGGGCGGCTCCAGCAGTCTCTGGTTGGGTGGAGGGCTCTGCGGAGAGGTAGAGAGGGCCTCGGATGGAGGGCACGGGGCTTCCCAAGTCCCTGGGCAGTTGGACGGGGCTTGTGGGGAAGCAGGGAGGGCACTGGAGGGAGGACGCAGGTTGTGCAGTTACCAGAGACCCTAGCTGGGGCAGCACTGGCCAAGGCAGGCTGGGGGTCTTGGCAGTGCGGCCTGCGGCGGGGATCCGTGTGTTCGTGGGAGTCCTTGGAGTGGGGTGGTTCTGGGTATCAAGGTGGCACGCCTCCTGGCGGGGGTCTCTCATGTCTGCTGGTGTTGGGGGCAGGAGGCGGGCCTGGGTCCTGAGGCAGCACGGCCCATGGCGGGGTCGCCCCTGCCCGCCATAACCCCTGGAGTGGGTTGGGCCTGGGTGCAGAGAAAGCATGGCCTGTGGTGGGTTGCTCACGCCCGCTGGCCTCTCTGGGGTGGGGTGGGCCTGAGTGTTGAGGTGGCACGACTCCTGGCCGGGTCTCTCACGTTCGCCCGGGTCACAGGGAGAAGGCGGGCCTGGGTCCCGAGGGGGCACAGCCGGTGGCGGGGTTGCTCGCACTTGCCACAGCCCCTGAAGTGGGGTTGGCCTGGGATTCTAGGCTTCGTGGCCCACGGTGGGGCGCTGCCCCTGGAGTTGGGTGGGTCTTGGTGCTAAGCCAGAGCAGCCGCACCAGGGTTGTACACTATGGTTCCTGGCTGCAGTTGGCCGTTGGGGAGGGGGAAACTCTGTGTGGCCCTGGAGTCCTTTGCCGGGTGAGGCACTTGGTCTAGCAGACAGAGAGTGGAGGTGCTGCTTGAGAACATCCTCCCACAGTCTCAGCAGGGATTAGGTTTCTGGTTCATCAGGTAAGGGGGGAAGGGCATACTGGAAATTCAGAATGGTTGGGAAAACTTTAGTTCAAATTTTTTGTCTAGCAAGAGTGTTCAGAGTCAGAGCGGGGGAGTAATCCCCACTTCCCACAGCGCTCTCCCATGGGGTGGGACAAGAGGTCCACAGTTCACTGTTTGTCTTAGAAAGCCCACAGGAGTGGACGAAGAGAAGAAAAGAAAGGAAACAGAAAGCAAAAAAGACCACAGCTTTCTTGGGGGAGGGGATGGATGCTTTTCGTTTCAGATGAATTTTGTACCTGAAGCTTGCTTTCTTGGAGTAGCAGCTTGCCTTAGCAGAGGTGATCTGCAGCTATCACTTCTCTCTCGGCTGGGCTCCCAGTCTTCAGCTCATTTGGGCATTTTCTGGATGTTATCCTTCTCCTTGGTCAGGAGCCTCTCTCAGGAGCTGCTTCTAGGGGCCATCTTGCCCCTCCTCTGACATTTTGCATCTTTTGACCACTGTGGAAATTGGGTTTTCGTCAAGAATTTCAGAGTGAGTTTGCTTGGGTGGTAGAGCATTTTGCTAGTCATTATGGAGGATAGGTCTGAGAATATATTGAAGAGCTGGTTTGGTTACGGCAAATTTCTTCTATGTGTGTATGTCATTAAAGTATTTAGCTTCTCCATCATAAATGAAGCTCAGTTTAGCTGGATACAGGATCCTGGGATGAAAGTTGTTTTGTTTTAGGAGATTGAAGTTCGATGACCATCCTCTTCTGGCTTGAAAAGTTTCAGCAAAGAGATTTGCAGTCATTGTAATTTTCTTCCCCTTGTAGGTTATGATTTTCTTACGTCTGGCTGCTTGCAGGATTTTCTCCTTCATATTAACTTTGGTGAAGTTATTTACAATGTGTCTAGAAGATACTTTATTTGGGTTGAGCTGTGCTGGGGTTCTGAAACTATCTGCTATCTGAATTTCAGTATCTCTTGCTATTCTTGGAAAGTTCTCCTCAATTAGCTCTTGGAGTAGAATACCTGTGCCTTTTGGACCATCCTCTTCTCCTTCAGGGATTCCTATAAGGCAAATGTTTGCTCTTTTGGAATGGTCCCACAATTCTGTCAGGGAATGATCCATTTTTGCTCTCCACTTTTCTTCCTCTTTGAGCATTTGTGAGCATTCAAAAGCTTTTTCTTAA
This sequence comes from Perodicticus potto, assembly GCA_963574655.1. Taxonomy (NCBI): domain Eukaryota; kingdom Metazoa; phylum Chordata; class Mammalia; order Primates; family Lorisidae; genus Perodicticus; species Perodicticus potto. Next base: position 11,926 of record CAUYRH010142033.1, on the reverse strand, counting down.
TGTCAGAGACCCTTTCTTCTACGTGGTCCATTCTGTTACTGAGGGAGTCTACTGTATTTCTCAGATCTTTGAGGACTGCAAGTTCTTGCCTCAATGTGACAAAATCTTTGGTGATTTTGTCTTTGAATTCATTGAATTCTTGAGACAACTTTTGATTTGCTCCTTGAATTTCTAATTCCAACTTTACCTCCATTCTATTAATTGTATTTGCAATCCAAATTCTGAATTTGATTTCTGACATCTTAGCCATTTGTTTATGAATGGGATTTTCTATTGTGTCTCCTGTGTCATGTCTTGGGGGAGTTGATCCACTCTGATTCTTCCTGTTGCCAGAGTTTTTTCCTCTGATTCTGCTCCACGATTATATTTCACTGTTTAGCTAGAGAAGCTGGTCAGATGAAATTGAATTGAGGGCTCCTGGAGAACTGGGACTGGTGATTGTGACTTTGCCTCTTAGAACTTTAAAAAGGTCCCATTCAGTACTACGGCCTGAAACTCTGGGGACCTGCTTGGTGTGGTGAGGATAGGTGGATCTGACCAGTATTCAGCTAGTCTCTGTCCAATCCTAGTGAATCAGTGGCTTTGGGCTGACATCTCAACTCTGGAGATACATAAGCAACTAAGACACCCTACCCGCCCACAGGCAACAACTGGAAGAGGAGAATCCCACACTCCCACAACAGCACAACCAGGGTACAACCATGGTGGGTCTCTGGATGATTGGCCCAGGTGAAGAATTCTAAACCAGTTGTCCCAGTCAACACAAACACTGATCTGGTGGGAGAGTTCAAAGGGTTTCAGCATCTAAGTGGCAGGGGTCCAGTGGTAACTCAAGTGTAATTCACTCCAGTGCCGTGGAGTCAGAAATGCCCACCCAGCAAAATAGTCCAGGGGCTGGTGCCTCCTTCCCCACCTTGTACCTCCATCACACCCACAGGGCTATAGCCCAGGTCCCTCCAATGAGCACATGTAGTAGGGATTTCTGCCTGCCAGAGTCAGAGGGATGTCAATGCCTCATCAGTCAAGTGATCACAGTCTGCCACCAGCTGGCTGGGGGAGTTAAAGTCTGATTACCTTGGGTGCTTAATGGAAACTGGGGAGTATTCCACCTGAGCTCATTCCAAACCAGAGGTTCACAAAGCAGCAAATGTTTTTCACCCTCAGAGACCATGCCTCTGTTCCAGCCACTCTGTTCCTCTGGTATCCCTGCAATGCGAGATTTAGCTCCCTCCGGCAGAGTTGGGGAGGTGTCTCTCTGCAATTTGACCCTGGCAGGATCGCTGTATTAATGCTGTTACTGGGTGGGAGGTGTCTCTACTCAGGTTTCCATGCCTCAGTGCTTCCTGAGCCTCCACCTGTTGTACAGAGACCCAAGTCTCCATCCACTGCTGAGTTGCTCTATCTCAAAGCCAAGCCAGACACCTTCCCCCTTGTGCCTTTCTGCACTGTTACTGGATTCACAGTTACAGTGTAGCTATGCTACCTCAGACCATGCAATGCCCAGTCTTAACAAAGAACCATGAACATTCTGGTCTCTGCAGGGGTTTGGCTCCTAGACTGCCAGGTCAGGGGGAAGGGTGGCCTGGGAGTTCAAAGTGGCAGGGAAAATATTTGTTCAATCTTCATGCCAGACAAGTGAATGCCCAGGCTCACAGCAGGGACTCTCTGGACAAGGAGTCCCAGCTTCCAGCAACTTGCTCCCATGGAGTGAGAGAAAAGGACCTCAGTTCACTGTTCACTAGCAGAGATCTCATAGCAAGCAAGCAGCTCTCTTGGGGGAGGGGATGGACACGTGTCCTCTTTGGAGTGTACCTGAAATTTGTTTCCTTGGAGTTGCAGCTTGCCTCAGCAGAGGAGACGTGCAATTATCAATCTCTTCTCAGCTTGGCTCCCCCCTTCATCTTTATTGGGTTCTTTCTGGCCATTATCTCTCCCTCTGGACAGGAGCTTCTGTTGAAAGTTGGCTTGAGTTGGCTATCATCCCCCACTCCCCTTTGCTCTTGTTGAATGTAAAAATTGGAGTTAGGGAACATAGACAACCCAAGGTTTTAGCAGAACACAAGACACATTGAAATAAAACGAACAAATGAACATACAAAAAAACAATCAGACACATAAACACATAGACACACAAACAAACAAAAACAAAAACACTGGAATGGCCTGATGTAAGCACTCTCAGCAACCATAAGAGGAAGGGGAGGGCTTGGCGCTTGTAGCCCAGTGGCCAGGTCACCAGCCACACACACCAGAGCTGGTGGGCTTGAACCCGGCCCAGGGTCCTCCAAACAACGATGACAACCACAACCAAAAAACAGTTGGGTATTGTGGCGGGCACCTGCAACCCCAGCCACCTTGGAGTCTAAGGCAAGAGAACTGCTCATCCCAAGAGAGTTAGAGATTGCTGTGAGCTGTGATGCCACCGCACTTCACTGAGGGCAACATAGTAAGACTCTGTAAAAAAAAAAGAAAGAAAAGGGAAGCAGAGAAAAAAATACTTAAAAACATTTTTTTAACAATAACTCCTACGAGAAAGGAAAAAGGAAAAACAAAAAGAATGAGCAAAGAGAGAAAAGGGCAAAATTATTTATATATATAAAAAAACATACAACTATATGTATGCCGTAGGGATTGACTTTAGTAGGAATATATTTATGTTGCAATATACTTTCTGGACACCAGGTGGCACCATGAGTGGTTCCCAGGTTCATACCTGTTCCCCACCTTAAATTGTTCTTGGTGTTTGCCTGATTACCCGCTTGGCGCCTAGACCCTGCCGAACTGCTGATTCCACTGATCTCGAAAAGTCTTCACAGGCAGCTTTCACAGATTCTTCCTGCAACAGTTCCTGTGAAATGTGGGATATCCTGGGCCAGTTCCGAGTGTTGGACGACAGTCTGTGGGTGAGAGTGAAATTGCTGCGCCTGGCTGGCATGGAGGGGTGCCTGCTGCGACTGCATCTCCCAAATTCCAAAACAGTGGCCTCTTCCTATCTGGGATCTTTCCTGTCTCACTGTCTCTCCTGCCTCCTAACCGTGATGGTGCTGCACCAGACGGCATCCTATTCTGGCTGCCTAATTCCGCTTGGGAATCCACACTTCACCAATCTTTCCACACGATACCTAGTTTCCACACAAACTGGGAACTGCAGTCCTCCGTGGTGGGGCTGGTTGCTACTGCTGCTGCCAGCAGCTGCAGGGCAGAACCTTTCCTGGCAGTCTCCGCAGCTCTGGGTTACCCTCTCAGTCCAGCAATCCACCACTTCAAGGCACACCCCGAACTGCCACTCCACTCCAATATTCCATGCTGGGAATGATCTAACCCACTCACTCTCACCTGTTCCAGGAGGGCTGAGCTACATGTCCTTCCCGTCCACCATTATGTTCCACCTCTAAAACTAGGAGTCTTTTGTGTTTTCTGGGTTTAAGATCATTCATTGACAAACAGAGATAGTTTGACTTCCTCTTTTCCAATGTGGGTGATCTTTATTTCTTTTTTTTTTTTTGCCTGATTGCTCTGGCTAGCACTTCCTAGACTATGTTGAATAAAAGTGGTGAAAATGGGCATTCTTGTTTTGTTTCAGTTCTTAGCAGGGATACTTTCAACTTTTCCCCATTTGCTGTGAGTCGCCTGTGGGTTTGTCATGTATGGCTTTTATTATTCTGAGGTATGTTCTGTCTGTGGAGGTAGGGCTTACTGTTCTAACCCTCTGATCAAGTGGCTGATTTTTCTGATTACCAGTCTCCATCTTGAAACTATCTAGTTCGCCCCACCATAATCATTTCACTAGTATAGAAAAAGCACTCCTATTACTCAGGAAATTCTAGAGTTTTAGGAAATCTGTGTTAAGAACCGGGATGAAGGTTTGGTGCCCATGGTTAGGACACTGGCCACAAACACTGGGGATGGTGGGTTTGAACCCAGCCAGGGCCTGCTAAACATCAGTGACAACAATAACAAAACAATAGCAGGGCATTGTGGCAGGTGCCTGTAGTCTCAGTTACTTGGGAGGCTGAGGCAAGAGAATTGCTTAAGTCCAAGAGTTTGAGGTTGCTGTGAGCTGTGTGACACCATGGCATTGTGCCAAGGGTGACAAAGTGAAACTGTCTCAAAAAAAAAAAAAAAAGAAGAAAAAGAACCAGGATGAAGACCAAATATTTATTTTTTATTATACTATAAATATTTTATAGATGGTACAGTGTATTTCTCATTTCATTAAGTCAGAAGAGGAATAATACTGGTTGTCTCTTTCTGTTATGTGAAGACTGATCAGGAGATGTTATTAGTCACAGATGGATGACTCTCATAAAGTCTGGATTAGTTTATGTCTTAGCATTTTCTGACACTGACTGGAGGATTATTTTTTTTCTTAATAAGTATCATTATAAACTAGTGAATTTTGTTATTTTGTAAAAAGAAGTCTCATTTTCCAGGCTGGAGTGCAGTGGCTATTCACAGACATGATCATAGTGCACTACAGCCTCAAATTGCTAGGCTTAAGTGACCTTCCTACCTCAGTCTCCTGAGAGCTAAGACTACATACAGGTGTATTGCTTGGGAGGCTGAGCATGTCGGGTTTGAATTAATGAATTTTAAATATATTTGATGTGTTTTAATCTACTGCAGTCATTTTTCTTTTTAATGCACAGATTATCCCTTTTGAAGTCTCTTAATTTTTTATTTTAAGTTTTTATATATTTTTAATAGAGTTTCTGTTTTCCAGGCTGGTCTTGAACTCTAAGTCTCAAGTGATCCTCCCACTTGAGCCTCCAAAAGTGCTAGGGTTACATGTGTGAGCCATCGTGCTTGGCTCTGAAATCGCTTTAACTTAGCTGCTCAATCATTTTGACGTGATCCCAGTAGTCTGGTATATCTCCTTTGCCTTCTAGGATTAGATGTTGCATGCTTGTCCATATTTTCTACTCTAGTCTTGGAAAACAGTCATTTCTTTAAGGGCTGTGGTTCTCTATGGTGGCAAAGAGGTATTTAGAGAGTAGAGTCTGGGTGCTAAGGATGTATATACCTATTGATTTAGTCTTTGCTTCTAGGTTATATTAATAGAATTTCTAGTGGGTAGAGTTAGGAAATAGTTTTTTTCTAATAGTGCCTTATTGAGGTATAATTTACATATAGTAAAATTTATAAATATTGTGAAGAACTTGATAAATTTTGACAAATGTATTAATTGAGACAACTTGAGTCACCCTCATCAAGATTAGGCTAACATATAGGATCAGATTGTCAAATAAGATTTGTGTGAATTAGAGATTTTACCCAGTTTCAAACTCTACTAGTAATTTCAAGGATATAAGTAACCAAAAAGATAAAATTACACAATGTCCATACATCAAAAGTGGGCCATAAGTCCTGTTTTCCCACATCAGACATGCTTCTCTGGCTTAGAATAATAGATGATGTGTCTTATGAGGTTTGTAGAGTTCTTTTTTTTTGAGACAGAGCCTCAAGCTGTCACCCTGGATAGAGTGCTGTCGCATCACAGCTCACAGCAACCTCCAATTTCTGGGCTCAAGCGAGTCTCCCGCCTCTGCCTCCCAAGTAGCCGGGACTACAGGCACCTGCCACAACGCCTGGCCATTTTTTGGTTGCAGCCACCATTGTTGTTTGGCGGGCCCGGTTTGGATCCAAACCTGCCAGCTCAGGTACGTGGCTGGTGCTCTAGTCCATTGAGCCACACGTCCCTAGCCGGTTTATAGAGTTCTTCACATGTCTTTGTGAGACATGTCCAATTTATACCTCAGAGAGTTGTGTAATTTATGCAGTACTCAGCAGAGGCTCTGCCTCATAATGCCATAAATCTTGGGCTTTATCCTCTGTGACAAATCTTTTAGTCAGGGACATCCTATAAGGACATTTCAGAGATAAAGTCTCTTCCTCTTAGAAAACCTCTTATATAGAGGTCTGGTTAATAAGGAGATTAGACTAGTTATCTACCTTTTATTCTTTTTCCTGGGGGTGTTCCTCCCTCTACCCTGAAGAGCAGTGGTTCTCAGCCTTCCTAATGCCTTCTTCACATGTCTTTATGAGACATGTCCATTTTATACCTCAGAGAGTTGTGTAATTTATGCTGTACTCACCAGGGGCTCTGCCTCTTAATGCAATAAATCTTGGACTTTATCCTCTGTGACAAATCTTTTAGTCAGGGACATCCTACTAAGGACATTTCAGAGATAAAGACTCTTTCTCTTAGAAAACCTCTTATATAGAGGTCTAGTTGATAAGGAGATTAGACTAGTTATCTACCTATTATTCTTTTTCCTGGGGGCGTTCCTCCCTCTACCCTGAAGAGCAGTGGTTCTCAACCTTCCTAATGCCGTGGCCCTTTAATACAGGGTTGAGAACCTCTGCTAAAGAGAGTGAATGGATTGTAGGTTATCTGTTTTGCCTCCTGAAGGTATAAAACATTTCCTTCAATCCTAGAAAGTTCTTTGGTGTTTCTTTTTGGTTTACTCTCCCTTCTACTCAAGGAAATCAATATTTTGATTTATATCACTATAATTTAGTTCCCTGGTCCAGTACTACTTTTTTTTTTTTTTTTTGCAGTTTCTGGCCGGGGCTGGGTTTGATCCCACTACCTCCAGCATATGGGACCAGCACTCTACTCCTTTGAGCCACAGGCGCCGCCCGGTCCAGTACTTCTTATAAATGAAATTATACAATACATATTTATTTCTTTCTGGCTTTATTCACTTAGTATATGTGTATGAGATCTATCTATGTTGTGTGTATCAGTATATGATTGTTTCTATTGCTGAGTAGTATTGCATTGTGTCACAGTTTGTTTACCCATTCTCTTGGTGGGCATTTATTTATTTCTAGTTTTTGGTCATAATGAATAAAGCCACTGTGAATATTCTTATACAAGTCTTTTTGTGGACATATGAATTCACATACCTTGGATTATAGGAATGGAATTTCTGAGTGAAAGAGGAGATATATGTTTAGCTTTATTAGAAACTTCTAAATAATTTTTCCAAGTGGTTGTGTTATTTACATTCCCATTAGCAGTGTACGGGAATTTTAGTTGCCCATATTCTTTCTAACACCTGATATTACCATTCTTTTTAATTTTATTGCTGAGTAGCAATAAAAACCATCATATTCTGATATAACATTGATCTCATACACATATGTAAAATGAATGAAGCCAGATATTACATACGTGTATATATATGTTGTATAATTTCATTTATATTCAGAATAGTTTTAGTTGTATTTCCCTCATGACTATTGATGTTGAGAATTTTTTCCCTTGTTAATTGGCTGTTGAATTATTTTCTTTAATTAAGTATTTGTTTAAGTCTTTTCTCCGTATTTTAAAGTTGGGGTTTTAGATTTTTCTTTTTTTTACTGATTTCTGGGGGTTCTTCATGTAGTCTAGATAAGAATCCTTTGGCAGATGTTATGTGTTATGGGTATTTTCTCCCAGTCTGTAGCCAGATTTTTTACTTCCTTAATGATTTCTTTGATGTACAGACGATTTTTATTTTGATGTAATCCACAGTAGGAGGTTTTTTTTTTTTTTTGGTAGAGACAGAGTCTCACTTTATTACCCTTGCTAGAGTGCCATGGTGTCACACAGCTCACAGCAACCTCCAACTCCTGGTTTTAGGATTTTCTTGCCTCAGCCTCCCAAAAAGCTGGGACTACAGGTGCCCACCACATTGCCGAGCTATTTTTTTGTTGCAGTTTGGCCGGGGCTGGGTTTGAACCCGCCACCCTCGGTATATGGGGCCGGCGCCCTACCCACTGAGCTACAGGCGCTGCCCAGGTATGAGTTTTTTATGGTCATTTGTATCCTGGTTGAGAAGTCTTTGTCTACTTCAAGGGTGAAGATATAATCCTGTGTTTTATTTCATAATTTTTGTAGGTTTTAGGTTTATGAAGCATCTAAGTTAATTTCTATACAAAATATGAAGTGGAAGTTAAGGTTATTTTTCCCCATGAAGATCTAGTTCTCTTTTTCTCATTGAATTGTTTTATGTAGACCCTCTATACTGTTTCGTTCATCTTTTTTGTCTATCCTTACGCTAGTATAACACTCTTAATTACTATAGTTTTGTAATAAGTCTTAAAATTATGTGGTGTGATTGCTTCAGCTTTGTTCTTCTTTTTCAAAATTGCTTTGAGTATTATATCCCCTTTGCCTTTTCATATGAATTTTAGGATTATATTATTTAGAGAATAATTTCTTGAGATTGTGATTTAAGTTGCATTAAATCTGAAGATCAATTTAAGAAGAATTAGTATCTTAATTTTTTTGAGACTTCAAATTCACATTCTCCATTTATTTGTAGTTTTTAACATATAGATCTTATACATGTTTTATTAGATTTCTACCTAGACATTTCCTTTATTGGAAATTATAGTAAATGTTACATGAAAAAAATTCTGGCTTCTAGTAGGTTATTGTTAGTATATAGAAATAAAGTTGGTATTTTATGTAGTTCTTATATTTTATGATTTTACTAAACTCTGTTAGTCGAAGAGTTTCTTTATAAATTCCTTGGGATTTTCTATGATGGAAATCATGTCACTACTAATAGAAACAGTTTCATTTTCCCCTTTCCAATCTGTGTACTTTTTATTTATTTCTCTTGTGTTATTACACTGGCAAGGATTTTCATTACAATTAGCTTTTAAGATATTGTTTGATGATTGTCTCATCTGTGTTTTAGAAAATAAGTCTGTTAACTGGTATTGTTGGGTGGCATGTTCTATAAATGTCAGTTATCTTCTGTTGGTTGATGAGATTGTTTAATTCTTGTATGTTTTTGCTAACTTTTTGTCTAGGGATTCTGTCAGTTATTTAGAGAAGACTTTTGAAGTGTCCCAATATAAATCAAGGATTTGTCTATTTCTCCTTTAAGTTCTGTCAACTAAAAATTTTTAATTGTGGTAAAATACACAATCCCATACAATTTACCATCTTAATCCTTTTTAAATGTATAGTTTGTTAGTCGTAAGTACATTCACATTGCTGTGCAACCCATCTCCAGAACTATTTTCATCTTATAAACTAAAACTTTATATTCATTAAAATAACAACTTTCATCACTCCTGGCTACCACCATTTACTTTTTGTCTCTATGAATTTGACTATTCTGGATACCTGACATAAATGCAATCATATAGTATTTGTTATTTTGTTCTGGAATATTTCACTTAGTGTAACATCTTTAGGTTTCATCCTATGTTGTAGCATGTTTCAGAATTTACTTATTTTTTTAAGGCTGTGTAATACTTTGTTGTGTATATAAATCACATTTTGATTTTTCATCTGTCAACGGACACTTGAGTTGCTTCCACATTTTAGCTATTGTGAATAATCCTACTGTGAATATGGATGTATAGGTATGTCTTTGAGACCTTGATTTCAATTCTTTTTGTATATGTCATGAAGTGAAATTGCTGGATCATATGATATTAGTAATTCTATTTTTAATTTCTTTTTTCTTTCTTTCTTTCTTTTTTTTTTTGTAGAGACAGAGTTTCACTTTATCACCCTCGGTAGATTGCCGTGGCGTCACACAGCTCACAGTAACCTCCAACTCCTGGGCTTAGGCAATTCTCCTGCTTCAGCCTCCTGAGTAGCTGGGACTGCAGGCGCCCGCCACAACCTCCAGCTATTTTTTTTTTTTGTTGCAGTTTGGCTGGGGTCTGGGTTTGAACCCGCCACCCTCGGTATATGGAGCTGGCACCCTACTCACTGAGCCACAGGTGCCGCCCCTATTTTTAATTTCTTGAGGAACTTCTAGACTGTTTTCCATAGCACCTGTACCATTTCACATACCCACTATCAATGTGCAAATGATTTTAATTTCTCCACATCCTCTTTGCCAGTACTTAAAAAAAAATATATGTGTATTTGTCATCCCAGTGGTTGTGTGGTATATCTCATTGTGATTTTGATTTGCATCTCCTTAACGATTAATGATGTTAAACATCTTTTCATGTGCTTGCTGGTCATTTGTACATTTTTGGAGAAATATCTATTCAAGTCCTTCACTCACTTCCCCCCCACCCCCCACTGGAACTTACATTGTATCCCACCAGCTATACGGTCTGTTCCTGACTTTAAGTTCTTTCTTCCTTAGCAATTTGGTCTTTCTTAAGTGATCCCATGAACGCTTTCTTCTCCATAGTCTGGAAGTGGCTATGACCAAACATGGAGGTGGTGTTGATGAACTTAAGGTCAGTTTTCTCCAAGTCCACCATTTTGTCTGTACCAACAAGGACTTGTGGAAGGTGAGCACCGGCTTCTTGGTTCCCACAACACAGCCTTTCAGCGTGACAAGATCTTTGGTCTTCACCAGAGTGGAGAAAGCCACCCAGAGGATTAATGCTCTTGTTGGACAGGTCATAATCAGTAGAGGCATTGTTCTTGACCAGTTTGCCATCCTTGATACAGTAGCCTTGACCAATCTTACAGATTTTTTTGTTGATCTCTGTGCAGTGATGGTAGCCTTTCTGCCCAGCCTGTGCCATGGAGAAAACCACATGGGCAGGATGCCATGCCCCAATATAGGCAACGCGGTCCTTGGTGGGTCTTGCGAGGCAGTTTTTTGGCATGCCAACAATGGTCACCCCTTTGTAGCCTTTGCCCTTGGTCTCCCCAATGACATCGATCATCTCATTCTTCCCAAACACTTGGTTCACAGAGACCTGCTTCTTCAGCCTCTCCTGGGCCCAGTCCAGTTTCTCAGTCACAGTGCCTCCATTTACCTGGATCTCCATCAGTTGACCCTTCATCTGGTGTAGAGGAAGCAGGTGCATGTGGGTGTGGGCAGTGATGTAGATGACTTGGCAGTACTACTTCATGCTGTTGAGGTCCTTCTCCAGCTGCTGCTTGCCATCCTCATCCTGCCATTGCTTGTAGTGTTTGGCGAAGGCCTTCTTAGATTTATGCCAGTTCTTGTAGAAGTGCCTTTTGCACTCATCACTGATATACTCAGCAAAGATGGTCTTGAAAGTCCAGAGGCCTCGAGGAATTTCCACATAGCCCTTGATGACTACAACCTTCATGGGTGATGTCTTCATAATGGACACAGCCTCTACAACTTCCTTCTTGTTCACCTAGGATCACAGCCTATTGACTTTCTGCATAATGTGGGTCATTCCAGCCTTGTATCCCAGGAAGGCTGTGAGGTGGACAGGTTTAGATGGGTCATACTTGGGGAAGTTCTTCCCCTTCCCATGATACCTGCTGCTGTGCTTCTGACGCAAGAAGCCCAGAGACCCATGTCGGTCTGGGAGCTGAGAACTTCTGTGAGACATTGTGCCATCAAATCTCACTGATAGAGCCCTTTGCTCACTTTTAAATTGGATTGCTTTTTTGTTGTTGAGTTTTAGGAGTTCTTTATATATTCAGGATCAGTTCTCTATCAGTTTATGCTTGATATATATTACAGCTTAAGGCATACACATTTAAATAATTACGTTTTCTTGGTGAATCGCTCCTTTAACATTTTAATTCATAATTCATTTACCATTTCTACACAATTACGTTTAGATTTAGGTATACCATTTTAGTATTTGTGTTGTTTTTTTCTGTGCTTTCCGTTCTTTTTTCCTTTCTTGTTTTCTTTTGGGTTATTTGATCATCATTTTATTTTTCTTTTGTAATTGAGATTTTCCTGATTGTGTTTAGTATCAGTACAGACATTTTAATTTGTACACAGTTCTTAGCATACGTACCCCAAATCTAAAAAGTCATTTATTTTCTTTCTTTTTTTAACAGTCATTCCAGTGAATTTCCAGCTTGAACTTTGGAGGCACATTTTTCTTAAGAGGACATTAAGTACCAGTATCTTTGGATGTTTTTTTTTTTTTTTTTTTTTTTTTCTTTTTTATTAAATAATATCTGTGTACAATAATTCATTCATGGGGTACAGTGTATGGGCTTCAG
>CAUYRH010142031.1:0-63899 GCA_963574655.1 Perodicticus potto | reverse complement strand
TCCTACTTTGGGAGGCCAAGGTAGGAGGATTGCTTGAAGTCAGGAGTTCTAGACCAGCCTGAGCAAGAGTGAGACCCCCATCTCTACAAAAAAATAGAAAATCAGCTGAACTTGGTGGTGGGCACCTGTAGTCCCAGCTACATGACTTCCCCTTTCATGAAACATGAAAATGTGAAACCTCCTGAACTCCCCCTCCTGAAAAATAAAACCCAGCCCCAGACACAGGGGCCTCTGTGGCTCGAGGGCTTCCCATACGTGACTTGCAACTGGCTTCATAAACCTCAGTCCCTCAGTATCAGAGTCCTCCCTGGCGCCTCCATCTTCCTGACTTCTGCTCAGCCACAAATATTGCTTATTTGACCTCCCTGATGCATTTCTTGATTCCTTTTCTCCCCTTTAACTTATATCCACATACCTACTGCAAGCTGTCATCATCGCCCCTGTGAATTTATTCCATTACAATGTGGTCAACCTGTCCGCACCGTTTGACCCACCTACACTCAGCCTCTGTGTTGTAGCCTGACCATTCAAATGGCCAGTGTCACCGCCTGCCTCCCAGGGAAAGTGTTCTGTGGTTCTCTGTTGCCCTCAGGACGAGCTCCAAGATCCCCAGCCTGGCCCTGGTTCCTGCATCTTCCACGACCACAGCCCCGTGGTGCGGCATCGGTGCTACCGTTGCACCCGGTTCTCCCACGTACAAGGGCTCATGCCAGGTTACGACATTTCATAATTTCTTTCTTCACACTCTCTCTGCCTAGATGCCATTCTCTGCCTTTCTTTGTCTGGCTTTGTGCATTTCAGGGACCATCATTTCTAAAGCTTTCTTTGAATCCCCAAGTAGGGTCCTCTCTCTTTGCTCTTATCACACCTCAATGTCAGGCTTTAACAAACTTCATTTGAAGTTAGCATTTTTGTTCCTCTTCTCTGATACTAGTCTGCAGGCTCCAAGGTGTATTCATCTTTGGGCACCTGGCACTTAGAACATGTTCTGTAATTTTTTTAAAAAGTGCATGAAAGTAGCTGGGTATTGTGGTGGGCGCCTGTAGTCCCAGCTGAGGCAAGAGAATCGCCTAAGCCCAGGAGTTGGAGGTTGCTGTGAGCTGTGTGACGCCACGGCACTCTACCGAGGGCGATAAAGTGAGACTCTGTCTCTACAAAACAAACAAACAAACAAGAAAACAAAAAAGTGCATGAAAGAGGGCAGCACCTGTGGCTCAGTGAGTAGGGTGCTGGTCCCATATCCTGAGGGTGGTGGGTTCAAACCCGGCCCCAGCCAAACTGCAACAACAACAACAAAATAGCCAAACATTGTTGTGGGCGCCTGTAGTCCCAGCTACTCCGGAGGCTGAGGCAAGAGAATCGCCTAAGCCCAAGAGCTGGAGGTTGCTGTGAGCTGTGACACCATGGCACTCTACCAAGGGCAACAAAGTGAGACTCTGTCTCTAAAAAAAAAAAAAAAGTGCATAGGGATATATGGAATAAAAGGAATAGGGTTAATAACAGTGACTAATGTGCTAAGTGATTTGTGTGAATTGAAACTCCTAGTTCCTACAGAACGTTGTGAAACAGTGGAAACCTTTTATAACTCTGGTGTCCAATAAGGCGGCCACATGTGGCTATGAAACCAAGGAACTGAACTTTTTAATTTATTTAACTTTGTATTTAAATAGCCACAGGTGGCTAGTGCCCACTGCAGTGGTTGGTATGGTTTGAGACCCTTTCTACGCCTTACTTAGCTCATGGGAATATCTAGTTTCTTCCTATTTTGCCCAGAGGTGCCCTGTGACAAGGCTGAGCACAAGTGTGCTGTGAACATTTAACAAGCAGCTCCTGGGCTCGGCGCCTGTGGCTCAACGGCACAGCCATGTACACCTGAGCTGGCGGGTTCGAATCCAGCCCGGGCCGGCCAAACAATAATGATGGCTGCAACCAAAAAAAAAAAAAAGGCCGGGTGTCGTGGCGGGTGCCTATAGTCCCAGCTACTTGGGAGGTGGAGGCAAGAGACTCGCTTGAGCCCAGGAATTGGAGGTTGCTGTGAGCTGTGATGCCACAGCACTCTATCAAGCGTGACAGCTTGAGGCTCTGTCTCAAAAAAAAAAAAAAATTTAACTATTGCTATCATGAATCAGTGTGAGTCTGCTGTGGCATGCCACTGGCTCCTAGTAATTGATCAAAAACCAAAATAGAACAACACAACACACACACAAAAACCCCAAGCAAAACTCTGGCTCGGATATGGTTATCGTTTAGTAATTCAAATGCAGGATTTCTGTTGCCACAAGAGGGCACCACCTGATGATATTAGATTCTAAGAGGAAGGATTTTTGACAACTCTGACTAGGGGGATCATTTCAAGATTTATGTTGGAGTCTCCCGGAAGATTATAATTCTGGGAGACCTTGTGGAAACGTGTATAGTTTCCCAACATAAACACTGAGCTGTTACCACTCTCAAACAGTCTTGTCATTGCTGTCTGAGGCTGTCCGTCTTCAAGCTACCAAATGAAACACTCCTGCAAGGTATTAAGCCTTGTCGGCTGGTCACCCCCAGGGAAGGACTGAGTATCCGCAATAACGGAAGCATTCTGCACACGTCAGCTTGTGTACGGCTAAAATGACACCTGGATAAATGGGCAGGGCCAGCTACATGACCAGTTCCCCTGGAGGTCTTATCATTTGCACTGCAGTAACTTGCATCTTTTAATGCATGTGAAGCAAATTCGGAGTATACTGTGGGCCACCCGGTCATTATAACAAGGGAAGGAATGTGATCTGTCTTCTCTTTGGCTGGGCTCCCTGGAGGGCATAAGAGCTCTGGTTTAGTGGGGGCAGATCTGCGTCTTCTCAGGGGACTCGCCCTCAGGGTTGGCAGGACCTCACCCTGCCCAGGCTGGGGAATGCCCTACAGGTCATCAAGAGAGAGAAGTAGTGGGTCTGTGCAGTTCACTCTCTAAAGGGTGGGAGAAATCAGCTTTTCCCAGTAAGACTCACCTTCCTGTGAAAAGGTTTCACTCTCACGAGTCTTAGTCCTGTCAGCCTAGTGGGATGGTTCTTGGAGTTTGTTCCCCAGAAAAGCAGCATCCGCGTGACTGGGAACTCACAGACTCTCAGACCCCAGCCAGAAATCCTGGGGGTGGGCCAGCACTCTGTGCTTGAGCGAGCACCCCAGCTGATCCTATCTGTAGGTGTTTTGCAGTTGACATAAAACCATTCCTACCAGCAGGGCACATAGTGCTGTTTGACGCATACAGGGCACAGTGAGCTGATCAGGGAAGGGGGCGCAGCCCCACCCCATACTCAGTGATCATCCCTCTGTGTCCCTCCAGTTCAGTCTGATGCGTGTTCACATCTGAACTAAAGGGCTGTCAGAGCCAGGTGCATCTACTGAATGCATCCAAAGGGCGTTTCCAAAGCACTAACGCTGTGGGTATAAAAGGCTACAAGATTCCCTTGACAAGAAGTGTTGCAGTAGCAAATCCACGGAGATGGAAAATCCAGTAGTAGTTTCCAGGGCCTGGGGAAGCTGGGGGCACTGAGAGTATTTGGTTTCCTTCTGGGGCAGTGGAAGTGTTCTGGAATTAGATGGTGGTGCCCAACAATTGGTTGCACGACATTGTGAGCCTACAAAACGCCACTTGCTATAGTTTGAATGTGTCCTCCAAAGACTGTGTGTTGGAATCTTGTCCCCAAGGTAGGAATCTCAGCCCCAGTGTAACCACAGTGAGAGGTGGAAACTTCAGGGTGGGTCCTGAGGGCACTGCCTTGGAGACTGGACTGTGTGGCTCGTGGGGGAGCAGGTTCCTTCTATGTGAGACTTCAGCCTTCTTGTTCTCTCCCTCTCCTGCCCTCCCGCCTTCTGCCGGGGGTGATGTACCATAAAGGCCCTAGCTAGGTATGGGTCCCTTGGTCTCGGACTTCCTGGCCTCCGGAACTGTAAGAAATAGGTCTCTGCACTTTGTAAATTGCCCAGTCTCAGGGGTTCAGTTATGCACTTTGTATATTACCGAGTCTCAGGTGTCCAGTTACAGCGGCGCGTACAGTGGCGCGAGACAGACTAAGACCCCGCTGAGCTGTCACCTGAGGATGGTTAAATGGTGAACAGCACCTCAATTAAGAATAAAAGAATAAAAGAGAGTCTGGGGCCCGCCCTGAGAGGGTCTGGTTGGAACCCAGGTTTTGGTAGGTGAAGCCTCTCTCCTGGCTGTTCTAGTGAGCAGCCAGGGTTGAGAACCTGACTTAGTGCAAATAAGGCCACACCAGGGTGTTGCTGCTGGCTGAGGGGATGCTGTGTGAGCACGTGCAGAGGTGGGACAGACCGAGGACAGGAAGCGCTCAGTGTAGACGCTGCCCTAGTCCCCTCCAGGGAGGGTCTGGACAGGGAGATCTTGGAGCTCGAGATTCAGGCTGCAGGGCTGGCCTCTGCCCTGTAATCTCTTTCAACTATTGAATCTCCCTGGACAATACCTATTCCAAAGGTTTCTAGGAAGATACTCTGTGATAATGTGCTTGAGATAAGCATTGGGCCTGGCACCCAGTGGGCACTTAGCAAATGTTGGTTTCCGTTTATCTGGGGCTTTAATTCTTTCAGAAAGACCCTTTGGGGAGACGTGATTGGCTGTTCCCTGTACATTCCCTACACTGTGAGTGGTCAGTGGAGGGATGGGGCTGGACTGGGCAAAGGGTTGGGTCCTTTCTCCTCTCCTCTCCCCTCCCCTTCCCGCCCTTCTACGCTCCTCGCCTCACCTCTTCTCTCCTTTTTTCTCCTTTCCTCTCCCCTCCTTTTCTCTCCTTTCCTTAGATAGGTTCTCTCTGTTGCCCAGGCTGGAGTGCAGTGGCCTGATTACAGCTTGATGCAGCCTCAACCTCCTGGGCTCGAATGATCCTCCTGTTTCAGCCTCCTGAGTAGCTGGGACTACAGATTCAGGCAACCATGCCTAGGTAAATAAAAATAATTTTTTTCTAGAGATGAGGGGGTCTCACTATGTTTTCCAGGCTGGTCGCAGACTTCTGACCTCAACCCATCCTCCTGTCTTGGCCTTCTAAAGCCCTGGGATGACACATTTGAGCCACCGTGCCAGCCCTCCACTGCTCTTTGACGACACGCCTCCTTGGTAAGGTTGCACTCACCATCTGCGCTGCCAGGTGAACCCACTCAGTAAGAGGATGGTGAGCAGAAGGAAGACGCAGCCGGCCACTGTCAACAGAGAGATCATTCAGCAAAGGGGCCCTGTGTGTGGCATTGGGGCAGCAGGAGCCGGGCCCCAGGGCAGGTGGAGACCATCCCCGAGGCTGACAGGCAGTGTCTACTCCAGATACCTCCCAGGGGCCTTCCAGGAGGGGAGAGGAGCTTTAGGAAGGTTCAGAGGCCAGTCCTCATTTAAGGAGGGCGTGAGCAAGGCCTGCACCCGGTGAAGGAGGTAATGAGATGAGGAGGCGAGTGGTAAACACATCGGTGCCTCTTGGACGCGTCCGTGGTTTCCTGTCGCTGCCTCTCAGTGTTCAGACAGACCCAGCATTAAAGCCTGTTCCTCTCAATGAGAAAGCAGGTGCAGGGTTTCTGGAAACCTGTCCCCTGTCTCCTGTCCCCCATCCACTTGGCTGCCGGCCTTCTTTTCCTAAGAGAGGCCATGGGGGATTATTGTGCTTCTGAGCTGGCAGGGCTGGCCTGAGCCTCACTGTGGGGCGCTGGGCCTGACCCCTGGGCACAAGCGTCTGGCTAGTCATTCACTCTTGTCAATACTGTGCAGAGGGCGAAGGGGTCATTTCAACCATCCGACTGGCCAGCCTGCCCGTATCTCAGCCTGGGTGCCTTCTGTCCACAACCATCGCCACTCACCTGCCGCCTGGTACTCTGTGGTAAGTGGGAACGTCTCCGTGGTTGTGGCTGCTTCTGTATATTCCTGATAGTCTGTGAAAAGGGAGCAGGAGGGAGGTGCTGAGGTTACGGTCACGTAAGGGCCCCCAGAGGCTGGAAGGAACAGGGCTTCAGCATGGATTGGAAGCTGAGGGTCTGGGAAGAGGGAGGCAGGGAGACCCATGCCTGGAGATCCCTGGTCCCGTGTTCCCTCTGGGGGAGCCCACCCTGTCTCTGTTCTGGAGGAGGGGGCTGCCTGGGAGGCTTCTCCTGCCCACACTGCAGCCACCTCTGCCGGGCTGCCCAGGGCTGCCTCTGGAAATCACCTTCGGGGCAGACTGCAGTGGCTGAGCTCCCGTACCTGTTGTCGTAAGGGGACAGGGAGTCTCCCTCTCAGGAAGGTCTTCAGGGCTTGTCTGAAATGCCTCTTCACCTGCAGGAGAGAGACAGCGATGTGAAGAGCTGAGCCAAGGACTTGGAGCCTCCCCCCTACCCACCCACCCTCGGTAGCCTGCCCTGGTGGGCCCACGGGGCTGGGAGCATCTCTGGGGACGCCAGGTCACGTGGTACCACCTCACGTCACTGGGAAGCACTGAAGTGACCTCATCAGGGTGGGTGAGGGGGAATTCTAGCCCAGATCCTGGCCGTCCTTGCAGCTCTAAGCCCTGCTTGCTCCCCGGGTTTCCCCCCCAGCCCTGGTCTCCAGGGCTTGGACATGGACCATGCCTGTGCACGTCCTGCCAAACCGCTGGATGAAGGAGGAACACCCGTAGGGATGCTTTCCCCCCACCGCCCAGGGTGGTCAGTGGCCCCTGCCCTGCCTGGCCTCTGACCTGGCCTGCGGGAGGCCCGTCGAGGGACAGCAGTGGCAATTCAGAGGGCCCGAGAGGAACACTCATGAGGAATGAGGGTGAGCAAGGAACCAGGCGCACCCGCAGGTCGACCTAAGGGACTGTGGATTGTAGAAATACCAGCACGATTTCAGAACCCAGATATGCACTTGAGAAGCTGCTTCTCTGCACATTTGCAAAGCTCAGACGGGGACTACAAGGACGAAACATGGAGCATTGCACAATCGTGGATTTACACGGTCACCAGTAAACGGTGAAATGTGTGGGTGTGCGGCCGGACTTTCCCTTTGAACTAGCAGAAACCTCGGTGGCTTAGGGAAAGGGTGGGATCTCAGGACCAGGCAGACGAGAGGCTGCATATGGGGGGCTGTGGAACCCTCGCCAGACCCTGCCTCTTCTTCCATCTATAGCCAGCTCCCCCGACTCAGGAGGGGCCCAGGGTCCATCTGGTCTATTGCTTTTAGAAAGAGAAAGAATGGCTGTCTGGGAGATGGAGGGCTTTCTCCAGAGC
Source organism: Perodicticus potto (assembly GCA_963574655.1). Lineage (NCBI taxonomy): Eukaryota > Metazoa > Chordata > Mammalia > Primates > Lorisidae > Perodicticus > Perodicticus potto. The sequence goes on along the minus strand of CAUYRH010142031.1, from coordinate 56,684 downwards.
CACACAGCAGGTGAGGTCAGGGGTTCCCCCTGTCTGCCTGGCAGAGAAAGGCAGCCTTGTGGACCCTGGCAGGAAGTCGCCCTACCTGGAAATGGGCTGGGCTCCGTTTCATCCATGCATGTGAGCTGAGGCCGCGTCCACCTGGTCTTCCCACAGGCCACCTCGCAGACACTCCGGGCAGGACCTCTCTGCAGAGGCCTGTACCCCTGGACGCACTGGTAGTGAACCGTCTGTCCCACCACGAAATGATAGATCCTCTCTGCAGCTTCGTGCTCCCAGTGCGGAGGCTCCCTGCAGTGACCTGGCAGAGGGAAAGAAGGTTCTGGAGGTACCTGGGGAAAGCATGTGAGGCCAGGCTGCCCCTCGCTGGACAGCAGATGTTGGTTCTTATTCTCTTGACCTTCCATTCTTTCATTCTGCCAATACGTCGTGCTAGCCACTACTACAGGCCACACAGGGAGACACAGAGACCCCGTTACCCCTGCAAGGGTGGGGACAGTCGACTAGAGAGAAAGACATGTGTTGCTGTGTGGCCGACACCAGGGGGGCCCTGGGCTCTGGGCGAGTCTTGCTGATGGTGCTGCCCTGGGCGGACGCACCTGAGTCGGCTCTTGAGTGACATTGAGGATTTGATAAGTGGATGGAAGTGTGGAGGGCAGTCTCAGCTGAGCCCCTAGGGCAGGCTCAAGCCAATCTGGCCAAGAAAGCATGGAGAGGTAAGGAGGCACATTCTCAGGTGGCAGCTGGTGTCCAACTCAGGCCCATGGTGGGAGGCTGGGTGGGGGGCAAGGCCAAAGAAGGGGAGGGAAGGACTGGGGGAGTCTCAGAGAAACAGAGCGGGTCTCTGATCAAGCTGTGCCTGACGCTTGGTCCCATGAGCCCTGCCAAGACTTCCAAAAACTTGCCAAGCTCAGTAACTTTCCACTCACCCAACTGCAGCCCACACATGATGGAGTTTTGGCCTCAGAGATCATGTCCTGCTCTGACTCAATCTCAGAGTTCCCCACCGGGTCTGGACGTAAGGAACTAGCTGTCTGTGCCCTCTGACCCCAGACCACAAAGCTGCATGTGAGCTCTGACCTTGAGGCCCTCTGCCCCCGAGCTCTGCTAGTGCCCTGACAAGCCTCTGCCCCAGCAGGGCTCTGAGTGTCCCCCGAGCTGGCTTCGTCACGTCACACCCTGCATGTCGTGACTGAGCTTGAGTTTTTGTTTCAGAATGAAATGCTGTTTGACGGCTACTATGATCCATCAAAGTCTGAACCCGTCAGAATGGGGTTTGCTGCTTTCAAATGAAAACATCCTAACAAAGACACTCTGGGCAGGACCCTCTGCTGGAACCAGCAGGCTGGAGCAAGGGGGCACACAGTGACCTCTTTGAAATCCTCTAGCAGTTGTGGAGGGCAGTACGGGGAGAGTAGAGCAAAAGAATCACGGGCTTGGAAACTCCATTCCAGGACACAGGCGAGGGCCAGAGTGATAAGAACATTGTGTTGCAACGATGGCATCAGAGTGGGTTTTAAAATAATAATGATGAGAGGTGACACCTGTGGCTCAAAGGAGTAGGGTGCTGGCCCCATATGCTGGAGGTGGCGGGTTCAAACCCAGCCCCGCCCCCCCCCAAAAAACCATACATACACACAAAATAATAGTAATGATGGGAGCTGTAAATAAATACAAGCTGATTTTAAATAAGTTGTCAAGAGAAAGTTCCATCATCGGGTCCGGGAGCCCTGAGGCCTGACTGTGTCCCCCTGTGATTGCTCAGCGTCCTCTAACTCCTTTGTGTCTTGACTTGATTTTTCAGTGACTTGAAGTGACTCTGCTTCCATCTGATCAAGTTCTTTGTAAGGTTGTAAAGTAGGCAGAGGACTCTGGGGGTCTCATAAATTCAGCAGGTCCCCAGAAAGCTCCGTGTCCCAGAGGGACCAGTTTCTTCTTGTCCTTGTGACCTGGTGTGAGCACGGCTGACTTGGGAACACCGCGGGCAGGTGAGAGGCAGCCCGGGCCGGCTCAGCCTCAGCCCATCCGCTGGGGCATGCTTAGAGACGCTTGCATTTTATAATGAGAGCCTGCTCTGTAGGAAACGCCTTGACTAGACAGTTTTGCTTGTGGTTCAATGTCTCATGCTCAAGGGAAAGGTTCTTTTGAGGGCGGGGGCTGTTATCATGCCTCTGACTGTGTCTCCCGTCAGCCAGGCACAGTACGCGCTACAGTTAGTCCCGACACGTGCTCTAGAGCCGAGCTGAGCAGGCTTGGTGGGGGTGGGGGGAGCAGCTCCTGAACCCGTAGGGAGGCCTGCAGACACCTGCTGGTTTGTGCCCACATGATGCTCTGAGCAGGGGGGAGCGGAATGTGTGAGTTTGCAGGTGCTGGGGCAGACCCTCTCCTCAGGGGAACCTTGTCTGTATGCAAAGGAGAGTCAGCTCCGGGAGCCGCCTGCGGGCCCCTGTGCAGGCGCATCTCCTACCTGGAAGGCTGGCTTGGTCCACGGGCTGCGTGGAGCTCAGCTTTCCCGACACTGTGCTCTCCTTCTGCTCTCCAGGCTGGGGTGTGGCTCCTTTTGTCCTGTTCGGAGGGGCTACAAAATAGGAGAGAAATGCAGCAAATAACTTCACAGATGCTTAAAGCAGAAAATATTGCTCGATCCTCAATGAATCCTAAACAACAACAACAAAGGAAAAAAAAGAAAGGAAACACCGCTTGTGTGTTCATCAGCTCAAGAATAGCATCTCTCTAGTGCCCACAGCGTGCCTGGTGGCCTCTCGGTCGTCACGTGTGTAACGACAGTGTCTAAACACATGTTTCTGAAAGAGACGAAAGATCTTCAGTGGAAAATCGTTTTTGCGTATGCACATCTCAGGAACAGGAGGTCCTTTCTTGCCAGAACTAGAAGGGATGTGAGTCCGCAGCTCACTGGATCCCCTAAAGCAGCTCAGGATGGGTGAAGCTGGGGGGATGTGATCTCCAGGTAGTACAAAGAAACAGCCCTCTCTGTGGTGAGGGGCGAAGGGGTTGAGCGTGAGTGCCCCAGGGAGGTGGGGAGAGGATTCCAGCTCAGGACGAGGAAGCCGCCACGGCAGAGCAGCCAGCTTCTGACTCAGTGGTCCGCTGCCCAACACCACCTCCACGGCTCAGAAACAAAGAGGCCTGTGAACCCACCACGACCCCCACTTTCTATCATCACAGAGTGGATAAGAGCCCCAGAGGGGACTGTGCGAGAGAGCCTTCAGGGTTAACAGGAGAAAAGTCAGTAGCAAAAGCACCGTCTCAGATGATTAATTCAGCCTAATGGAGAGGCAGAGACACCCCATTAGGCTTGGTGTGATTTTTAATATTCTACAGCCTGCTCATACTTTTTGTTGTTAATTTTTTCAAAATTTTCATAAACTGTACATAACAAAAAATTAACTATTTTTAAGTGTACGTTCAGTACATTCACAAAGTCATGAGCTAGAATTATTGTGTATTATTATTATTATTTTTTGAGACAGAGTCTTACTCTTTTGCCCTGGGTAGAGCGCCATGATGTCATAGCTCACATTAACGTTGGTCTTTTGGGCTCAACATAATTTTCTTGCCTCAGTCTCCTAAGTAGCTGGGACTTCAGCCACCTGCCACAACACCCGGCTATTTTTCTTTTTCTTGAAACAGTGTCTCAAGCTGTTGCCTCTGGGTAGAGTGCCATGGCATCATAGCTTATAGCAACCTCCAACTCTTGGGCTCAAGCGATCCTCTTGTCTCGTTGTTGTTTTTTTTTTTTTTCTATTTTAGTAAAGACAGGCTGTTGCTTTTGCTCAGGTTGGTCTTGAATCCGTGAGCTCAAGCTCTCCACCCGCCTCGGCCTCCCCGAGTGCTAGGATTATAGGAATGAGCCACTGCACCCGGCCTTCAGCTAATTTTTAAAGATGGGGGTCTTAAGCTTGCTCAGGCTGGTCTCGAACTCCTGAGTCCAAGCAATCTACCTGCCTCGGCCTCCCATAGTGCTGGGATTGCCGGTGTGAGCCACGTGCCCGGACTTTAGAATTATTTCTTAATTGTTAAGTAATTACTGGTGTTAATGTCTGCCTCAAATATAAGTACTTGGTAGGCTGTGTCTGTCTATTGGACTCCTGTTGCCTAGAATGGCTTTTGAAGTAGTAGACGCTTGTGTTTGTTTAGGGAATGACTATTCTGGGAACCAGTAAAATTAGTCCTCCTGTAGATGGGGCCCTTCTTTGCTGTGGGTTTCCTTTCCCTTGGTCATCATGAGAGGAGCCACTTACCAGAGCTCATACACTGGCACTTGCTGTCCCAGAAAGAGTGGCTGGAGTTTCCTGCACAGCGTATGTAGGGTGACCCACTTTTTATTCTGCGGTAACCTCCCTTGCATTCACAGTTTAATGTGGTTCCCTTCTTGTAGGCCAAGGCTTTGAATGTGGCGTGTGTGATCTCCGGCGGGTCACTTTCACAAAGCTCTGCAGAGACAAAGAAGCATATTAGGAGTCCAGGATCCCCCAGGCAAACGCTCAGCTATTTAATCATGCATTTCATCACGCATTTCTTCACTTTAGTTAAGGGATTTATGTATACCGTGCCTTCTCCTAGGAAGGCGTGAAGGCTGCTACCGTTGTTCTTTACAAACCCGTACAGCAGAGCTGGCTTGAAAGTTCACAACACCCAAATTCAACTAAAATGCAATATTTTTCAAACTAAATGAGTAGAAATGAATGAAGTTTCATTCTAGGTGCCCATGTCAAACAAATAAAGAGAAAGGAGGGCCAAGGAATTGTGAGGAAAGGAAGGGAGGAAATACATATCAATGTAATTAAGGGGCAAAATGCATCTGTGCAAAGCACATTTCAGGAAATAAGACTGTTAGATCTTCTATAATTGATTCGATACCATGTTTTGAGAAGTATTTATAAAGTGGGGCTCAATGCCTGTCTAATAGGAAATGTGTTTCCTGCCTGCCTTCCCAGCTCTGAGTCTCTTACCATGAAGACCTTATCCTCTCTTAGCCCAAAACACAGTCACGTGTATTTTAAGGACACCAGAACAGTGGCCAAACATCCATCTTTTAAGGGGGAAAATGGAACTGGTTTAATCTGGAAAATAATTCCATGCTGTACTTTGCAACAAGTTCTCCTGCTTCAAAAGATTAGATTTTTGGGAAAATCTCACAGGCTGGATAAAGGAGGTGGATGAGGGGGTAACAGAGACAGGAGAAGGTGGGAAAGCAGGAGCCTGTGTTGCAGCGAGCCTCTCCAGCCCTGACCCAGGCATGGACACTGGTCAGGGCGGGTGCCGTACTCATTGCTGGGAGTCAGCCTTTTGCTTATTCATCGCCGGTTGAGGTTGAGGGAAGATTCTCTGTGCCCTCAGACTCTGCCCAGCATCTTGTCTCCCTTCCTGGCATCCTGAAGACCTCCTCAGCTGGCTCAGGACTCTCCTGACTCCCCTGAGAACTGGAGGTGGAGAAAGCTTGGGCAGCTCAACTCATTTCTCACCAAGGACAGACTAAACCAAAGCCATCTGAATAGGCTCAGGGGGCCAGCATTACAAGTACAGTGGGCAGATTGCACAATCGCTCAGTGAATCCTGCCACTCAAGTAACGAGGCGGAGGCAGCGCAGGGGAAAGCTGGGTTTCTAAATTCCAACCCCACCAGCTTACTGGCTGTGTACCTTTGTGGTTTTCAATCCCTAAGGCCCAGTTTCCTCTTCTGTAAAATGTGTGTAATAATAATTATTTTACTAATTTAACCACTTGAAATAACACACTCAGGCAACTTGCAGAGGGCCCAGCAAGTGACAGGCCTGGGGCAGATGCTAACTCTGCTTCCCTCTTTCTCCTGTCTGGGAAAAGAGAACGGTAACTTAGATGGAGCCTGGGTTGAAGTTCACCTGAACCTTACCTCCTGCAAAGAGGTCATCTCTCTCTACAGCCTGCATCATCAGTACTGTTTAGCGACACATACTATATAGCGACATTAACCAACGTTTTAAGTACCAGAAGGTAAATCCGTTGTTAAAGCAAGATATGGACAACAGCCAGAGGGGCTGGGAGGCCTTCTGCTTCAAGTCAGGATGGAGCAACTGGGACGGAAACTTACCTTTCTGCTGAAAACAGCTGAAAATCAGAACGAATGTGTGCAGCAAGTGTTTTCAGGTATTGAGCAATGGGTGGTTCAGGGCTACAGGATTTAGGAGGATGGAAGTACGTGAAATGAGCCAGCTTGGCCAGGGCATCCCTCAAGGCACTTTCCTCCCAGGAAGCCCCAAGCACAGTGGTGTTCTCACTGACCCCGCGTGGCTGAGATTTGTAGGCCGGGGCTCTGGAGAGGAGGGCACTGCACAAACAGGGCTCTAGAAGCATAAGGGGGGTCCTCCTGAGGCTCCTGGCCCAGAGCTGGGCTGAACCTGAGCAGGGCAGGACTCAGCGAGCTCTCTAGTGCTGACTGCCCATTGTGGAAGCGGAGAGAAGAACAGTTATGCCAAATTGCATTTACAAAAACAAGCATCTGACTTGCGGGTTGTAGTTTTCCAAATCTTCTCTAGAGGAAGGGACACTGCTAGGATTAGTTTCAAATCTAAAATAGACTCTCCCTTACAAAGACTAGAACAAAGGCCAAGAGACAAGGGGACGCTCCAGACCTTTAACTGCCTGTCACAGCACAATTCATCCCCTTTTAAAGGATGGTAACATAATCCAGACTCCCTATAATTACAATCTGCAATATCTAGCAAGTTAAAAAAATTATAGGCCTGAAAAAAAACAAGCAAGTATGACCCACTTTGAAAAGCAGTTAATAGAAACAGACCCTAAAATGACCCAGAATTTGAAATTAGCAGAGAAGGAGTTAAAATAGTTATAATAAATGTGCTCAATGATTTAAAAGCAGTGGTCAGTAAACTATGGCCTGCCGATTGGCTGCCCTTTATTTTTATAAGTAAAATTTTATTGGATCCAAACCAGACTGATTCATTTGCATTTTGTCTACGGCTGCTTCTCTGCTGTAATAGCAGAGTTGCGTTGTTACAAGAAGGACTATATGACCAGCTAACCTAATACTTAATATTTACTCTCTGACCCTTTAAGAAAAAAATTATCAACAGTTAATTTAATGAGAAAAATGATTGTAATGAGTGCAACCATAGAACATCTCAGTCGATGAACGAAAACTACATAAAAAAAAGAACCAAGTGAAAATTCTAGAACTAAAATTTACCGTATCTAAAGTGAGTTTGAGCACCGCTAAGGACATATCAACACAAATTATGCAAACTGATAAACACAAAAACTTTGAGAAAGAAAGTGACTAGATCTTTGCGACCTGTGTAACACTATAAAATAGTCTAGGGTCCAGGCATGGCGGCTCACGCTGCTAATCCCAGCACTCTGGGAGGCTGAGGTGGATGGATCACCTGAACTCAGGGGTTCAAAGACCAGGCTGAGTAAGAGTCAGACCCCATCTCTACTAAAAAGAGAAAAGCTAGCTGAGTGTTGTGGCAGGTGCCTATAGTCCCAGCTACTCAGGAGGCGGAGGAAAGAGGATTGCTCCAGTCCAAGAGTTTGAGATTGCTGTGAACTATGATGACTCCACAGCACTCTACCCAGGGCAACAGAGTGAGATTCTGTCTCCAAAAAAAAAAAAACAAAAACAAATACTCTAATAAACATTTAATTGAAATCCCAAAGGGGAAGGAGAGAGAAAGAGAAGACAAAAATACTTGAAGAAATAATGGGCAAAAATTTCTGAAATTTGATGACAAGATGCTCACTATACCAAGGAGGACACACACACATATACACAAGGTGACCGTAAAATTCATGTGCAATTTAAATTAGTTATGGCCATCCTGTATACTTTAAAGTATATCTAGATATAGCATAGTCAAACTGACCAAAGATAATGAGACATTCTTAAAAGCATATTTAGATATAGCATAGTCAAACTTACCAAAGATAATGAGACATTCTTTTTTTCTTTTTTGAGACGAGATTTCATTCTGTTGCCCTCAGTAGAGTGATATGGTGTCATAGCTCACAGCAACCTTAAACTTTTAGGCTCAAGTGATCCTCCTGCCTCAGCCTCTCAAGTAGCTGGGACTACAGGCACCATCACAATACTTGGCTAGTTTTTCTATCTTATTGTTTTAGTTGAGATGGGGTCTTGCTCTTGCTCAGGCTGGTCTTCAACTCCTGAGCTTGGGTGATCCGTCCACCTCGGCTTCCCAGAGTGCGGGGATTACAGGCGTGAGCCACCTCACCCGGACAATAATGAGACATCCTTAAAAGTGCCCAGAGGGAGAGGACACGAGCATATGGGGAGCAATGACGAATGATGACAGACTTCTCCACAAAAACGATGGAGGCCAGAAAGTAATGATACAACACACTTAAAGTTTTAAAAGATAAAAAGCTTGCTGGCCTAGAATTCTGCCTGGACACAATACCTCAGATGTATTTGGAATCTGGGATCTCAACCACAAATCAAGAAAGCTTCTAAACACACAAATCATCCTTGAGGGAACTTTGCGTCCTTAGAAATCCTTAAATGACATGACGGTGTGTTTTTTCTAGATAAAGTCATGGGAAATTCCAGAGTCATGGTGAATTATGATCAGGGTCTAAGGAGGCCATCCAGGGACAAGGGGAAGTTCCGGAACCTCTTATTCTCACAGACTTTCCTTTCATCAAAGACTCTTTCCTGGAACTTGGAACCCCAAACGTCCAGGTCTACAGCTAAGACACAGCAGAATCCTTGGCAATAGTGCTTTTCCCTGAAAGGCCTTGCCAGGGTCTCCCAAATAACTCCTGAAGGTGGGGGCGGGGGGAGGACAGTGTGTGACAGGTGCCCTGGAGACGTGTTTCTTTTTAATCTAATAGGAATCTATTAAAGATTTTCTTTAACCTGTATCACCATGGTGTCATAATAGAAACAACAGTACAACATCCCCCCAAAGGATCAAACATCATTGTTCTAGAAGTCTCTCCCAGCGATAATGAAGGAGAATTCAATGTACATGACTCACGCCAGGTCTTCAAATCCTTTCCCCCTATATTATCTCTTTCTTTAACATGACTCATAGGTGACCGCATTCTCTAGTTTTATTCAAGATACAGAGATGGGGATGAGTCCACCGAACTTTATTAGCAGAAGGCCAGCAATTCTGGAGACCAGTGTAAGTAGCCTCTCCAAGACTGTTCTGTTCTTCCATTTCCAAAATCATAGTTTTACGCATAAAAGTTAAAACTGAAAACCGTACTGACCCTTATATTAAACAACAGTAATTAACACTTGTCTTAAACTACAGTCATCACTATAACCCGTGACCCATAATAAGCAATGATCACATAACTCATGGCCCATACAGCAACATTCCAATTCAAAAGTTAATCTCCTAAATCAACTGCCCTAAACTAACTCAAGATATGCACTCTTAGGTTAAAGCTGAATTTACAAACAACTGTGGAAGAGAGGAGATGACGGTCACATAGAACCTAAACCAGCCAGACCAGCTGTGTGGGGTCAGCCCCTGGCCTGGCTGGCTCCGTCTTATTCTCACTATATTTGCTGTCAGGGGGGCAGAGTGAGCGAAGCCTGGCTGGTGCGTCCCCACTGCCCGTCCCTTTCCCAAGGCCCCCGGCAGCCTCCCGTGCACCTCCAGCAGGGACCCTGGGTCGTGGCTGAGTCTGCACCCAGAGCAGTGTCTGCCCTCACGCCTTGCTCTGTCCTGACTGGGTGCAGCAGAAGCTTCAGCAGGAGGCGAGGAGACTGGGTCAGAGACATTAGTGGGCTGGGTAATTGTTGTTTCTTTGATGCTCAAACCGAGGGAGAATGCGTCTGGCCCTTGCGGCCTGTGTGAGGTGTGAAAGGTCAAGGAAAGGAAAGGGTCTTCAGAAGGATGTGGCTGGAGTCTCAGGCGAGACTCTTGGCTCCGTGGGCTGTTTTAATGACCACCGGCCAGCTCTGAGCCAACGGCCTCATCTCTGTGCCGTGTCTCTTGTCCCCCCACAAATAGAGATTGAAGATGAAGATTAGGACGACTCAATGAGCGCAGAAAACCTCTCGAGTTGGGTTGCTAAGCTTTACGAAGGACGCAGGAGAGCTTCAGAAGTGTGGGTCACCTGACAAGAAATGGGTGGGTTCCTGCCCTAAAGTGTCACCTTCTGTGTCAGCTCCGGTAGGAACGCTGAAGATCTGTCAACTGTCAAAAGTTGTCTCCTGCTTCACTTAAACCAACAGTGTGTCCCTTACAGTAAATAAATGTTTTTGCTGTAAAATAAAAAAGGATAGAATGTGCTGATGGCTCCTTTTAATAGTATCAGAGAGTCTGAGAAGCGCAGGAACCCTCCAAGAGCATTTAACTTGTCCTTTACATTCCACCAGTTTGTGGTGAGCCTTGAGTGAAAGCCAGGGGCTCTGACCCCCACTTCCCTGCTGCTCCTTCACACAGAGCCACCGTCTTCGGGGGAGATCATGCTTGTCACCCATCTGCTAAGGTGTTCTCTCGCCGAGAGGCAGAGCTGTCTAAACTACTGGTGCTGGGAGGTGTTTGTGTGATGTTGTGGTTTAGTCCAGATCATTATCTTTGAAGCAGTCAGAGCACTCAGGCCCTTCATTGGGGGTTATTTATGTAATAATAACAGCAATGTCTGAGCCCTGCTCGTGTGCCGCTCCTTTGAGTATATTCCACTCACCGCTCTCTCAGAGCCCTGAAATGTAGACATCGTCCTCCCCTCCTTACTCGGCAAGAGACTACGGTTCAGAGAGATGAAGTGAGGTGCCCAAACCGCACCACTCATGGTGGTAGGACAGGAGTCACACCAAGCTCTGCCATTGCTGCCCTTCTTCTGCCTTTTAGAAAAATCTCACTTTTACTTTCAGGAAAGTCTTTCAAATACCAAACCCTAAATGCACAGAAGGAAGTAAGGGTGAAGAGGACAGAGGTGTGTAAAAAGGCTGGTAAAGGTATTGCATTCTATGGCTCTGCATTATTGGAGAGGAGAGTTACGATCTGGCATAAATCCAGACCACCTGAAGTCTAGATTCGTGTTGAAATGTTGAAAATGAATAGAGTGAATAGCTTACAAACCAGTGAAGAAAAAGAAAAATAAAATAGTATAAGATTTATTTAAGAGAAAGGAGAAAAATGCATAGAAAGAGAAGATTAAAATAAAGAACAAGATATGATAGTAGAACTCCATCAAAATATACCCATAATAATTCTCAATGTAAAAACACCAGCTCTGCAGTTAAAGAAAAAAGAATGCTAAACAAATTTAAAAAATATATAGTTCAGTGGTATTTATAAGATACCTGCTTTAAAGCATCAAGGCTTCTAAAGTTTGAGACTAAAAGAATGGGCAATTACCCCCCCAAAAGAAATTCATATTAATAGTAGACATATTAATATAAATTTAACATATTAATTTTATGTTTTCTCTGGGAAAACATAAAAATTCTATGCTTGTATGCACACAATAACGTTGCTTCAAATTATATAAAATAAACAGAAGGAAAACATAAAACTTATATACTATTTGTATGCACCTAATAATATGACTTTGAAACATACAAAGGAAGTATTGACAAGGCAAGGATACATTTACAATGTCATAATGGAACATTTTAACAACGGCTTCCTTTGTGCTGGATCCATCAAGCACACCCAATGAACCAGCACGAACAAGCAAAATGTACTAAGTGCAATTTGTAAACCTAATGTAGTGGAGAAGTGTTCCAACGACAGCAGAATCAACTCTCTTTTTCAAGCACATTTACACGGGACATGTATATGGTCATAGAAGAGGGGAAGGCAATTTAGAAGCAGAAGAGTGGGTATCTTTGAGGTAGAAAAATGGAAATCTAGGTAAAGAATAAAGAAAAGGAAAAGAGCAATAAGAGAGGCCTGTTGTACAGACGGATGAGGCCAGTGTGCCGCGAGCAGATTCTAACAATGAACTCGACTCTTGATCTAAATGTTAAAGGAATGAATAAGTAAATAAAATAAAAACAAAAATGGCTTAATATGAAATTGAGGGATCTCAGTCTAGAGCACAGTTAGAGCAGCTCAGAAAACAAAGAGTAGCTTCTCCTTGTCCCACATCAAAGGTGACGGTCTCCAGTGGTTTGCTCCGGCCTCAACAAAGGAACCAGGACCTGGTCTGGTTCTCACAGGACCTTTTCCTGGGAGAAGACAGTGCCAGAGGTTGTGATAGAAAAATGGCAGCCAACCTGTTCTTTTTTTGAGGGGGGAGTGTCTGTTATTATGGCTGATGAGGAGAACCCCCACCACTCCCACCATTATCCCATTGTCTGGAAGCTGAATTCTGTATTTTTTTTTTTGACAGGGTGTCACTCTGCCACCCTGGCTAGAGTTCAGTGGCATCAGCTCACAGCAACCTCAAACTCCTTGGCTCAAGTGATCCTTCTGCCTCAGCCTCCTGAGTAGCTGGAACTACAGGTGCCTGCCACTATAGCTGGCTAAGTTTTCTATTTTTTTTTTTTATAAATTTGGGGTCTTGCTTTTGCTCAGACTGGTCTTGAATTCCTAACCACAAGAGATCCTCCTGCCTGGGCCTCCCAGAGTGCTGGATTACATTGGTAAGAGCCATGGCGCTGGTGGAGGAATATTTTTGGTAGTAGTGTTCAGATAGCTGACCAGCGCTGCAGGGAGGTGGCGGGGGGCAGGGTGATTAATTAGGCTGGTGCCTCTCCAACTTTAGTGCACGCACAATTCACATGGGTAATTTATTAGAATTCTGATCTAGGGAGTGGGCCTGAGTATCTCCATTTCTCCCAGCAGATGCCAAGGCTGCTTCAATGAACACAGTTTAGGAGACTGGTCCAGGAGGTGGGGATGGTGAGGAGAGAGAAGGACTGAGAAAGAGTCGAGGTGATGGATTGGAGAGATGGGAATCAGGGCAGGATCAGAATGACTGGGCAGCCACCTGCAGGTGGGAGCAAAGAAAGAGGAAGGTGACCCCAAAGAATCAGGGGTACACAGGAGTGGTGCTGCTTCGATCCTCAGAAGCAGGTGTTGAGAACGGGAATAGGGGTGAGAAATGGAAGCATCCTTAAGGAAGAGAAAATTTAGACATTTTGAGACGTCAGGCGTTTAGCATAGCGACGTGGGGTCCGGAGCCTGTTGGCAAGTCTGCGTCTATCGCTTAAAACTTGAGGGTAAAGCCCTGGGTGTCAGAGACCTGAATTTTCCTTCTATTCCACCAGCTGGTTTCCTGTCTGTAGGTGGAGTGGGAAGAATTCCTCCCAGATCCCCCGTCAAGTTCCACTGGCCTTAAGCTCATCCACTCCTAGAGCAGTGGTTCTTAACCTGTGGGTCACGACCCCTTTGGATTGTAGTAAAGGTTCATGGCATTAGGAAGGTTGAGAACCCCTGTCCTAGAGGAAACCCCTGTGGGTGTCTGGAGCGAGGGTGTTGGCACCAGAGGCTGTGTTTGATAGTTAGGTGAAATTTTACTCTTATCAGAATTAGGAAATCTTTAGATGTGGATTTCCCAGACTGAGAATTGTGATACTATATTTTGGTACAGAGTTTTTTTTGTTTAATTTACTAAACATTTTTGGAAACATTCCTCTGTTTTTGTTTGTTTTTTGCAGTTTTTGGCTGGGCCTAGGTTTGAACCCACCACCTCTGGTATATGGGGTTGGCACCCTACTCCTTTGAGCCACAGGCGCCACCTTTGAAACATTCCTTTGAAAGGAATTACAATCTTACTCATTGAGGGGGACATGGAAGTGTCTAAACAGCTTATTCAGAGTGATGCAACTGGTGATGTAGCCCTGGATGAAACATGGAAAGACATTTACGTGATACCTTAAAAGCCTTCTCCTTAATAGCAGAAGTATATACACTCTCTACTTCTAGTCAGCACTATACAGAGAATCCTAGTTAGTGCAATGACACAAGTAAAAGAAATAAGAGGAATAAGGAGTAGATAAGATGAACTAAAAATGTTATTTGCAAATAATGATGTCTACTTAGAAAATTCAGGAACCTGCAAAGGCTTGCTATCCACAATAAATAAAGAGCTTGTGCCAATCAGTAAGTGAAAAGCAAAAAGCCCAACAGAAAAACAGACAAGGAGATGAGCAGGCAGACCACAGAGACCCATAAACAGGTGATGGCAGGCCCAGTAACTGAACGTAGTGATGATACTTCATTCCAGTTTTCAGAGTGGCGGAAACGCCAAGGTTCCTTAATGCCGAGTGATGGTGAGAAAGATGTAAGGAGTTCAGGAAATCTCATACTCTGCTGAGGAAGCCTGTCAATTAGCATAGCTACTTCAAAGAGAAATTTAAAAATAAACCAGTACAGTTGAAGCTGTCCATGTTTGGATCGGCAATCTAACTTCTAGGCCAGTGGTTCTCAACCTGTGATCCCTTTTTAACAATGAAAATACATTGTGACATTAGGAAAGTTGAGAACCACTGTTCTAGGCGTATTCCCTAGAGATGTTCTTGTACATGGGGCACACATTCAAGCCTATTTATTACAGCATTGCTTGTAGGGGAAAAGTTAAGCACAATCTCACTGTCCTTCAGAAGGGGATTAGATTGAAAGACCCTGGTATAATGATAGAACGTAATAATATATAGTAGTTAAACTAAATAAACAAGCATCAAGGGCAAATCTCAAAAACACAACCTTGAGTGAATAAAGCAAACCATGAAAGGAAACATATTATCTATTTAAGTATATTTAAAATTAAAAAGGTAAACCAGTAGTGTAAATTGCATTAGAAGGTACACCCCAAGTATAAGAAAACAATTAATTGAGAAGAATGGAGTTAGGTTGGATCCAGAGGGGATTTCACTATATCTGGAGCTTGTGTTAAAAATTAAGCAACCAGGGTAAACTGTCAACATTTACTGAATGCTGATGGCCACATTAATCTTCGCACTTTTTGATAATTTAAAAATATTTATAAACCAAATGGCTTTTTCTTACTAACTTGTCAAATCTTCAGATAACTAATTCTTTTCTAAGCCTTCTTCTGAAAGAAGTAAGGAGTTTGGAGTTTATTTCCTTCAGTTTGTGAGCGTGGAAATTGACAGCAAGAAGAAAATTCCCTCCCCTTGGAACTCAGCGGGGCATTCTCACAGGAAGTCTGACTCCCAGTGTTATTTACCGAGACTCCACCACCTTGGTCTCTCTCAGTCCTCAGCAGCTGGGTTCAACAAGAACACTGAAGGCTGACAGCAGTCTTCCCAGGAAGGTGGTAAGAGGGTGTTTAAAATGGCCTAATTAAAACAAAAAAAAAAAAAAGAAAGAAAAGAAAAGAAAATGGCCTAATTCCAGACATACAAAGTTTAACATATGTGTAGGACCAGAACAAAGAATGGGATCATGCAAAATACAAATGGTAAATGGTGTTGTGGGGACTTCACCTGCCCTCACCCCCACTTTGACGAGACCAGCACCCACGAGCAGCCTGTGAACCTCACTCGCCCTTCGAATGGGCTCTAGCAGGCGCTGATGAGGACTTGGGGGCTCAGCACTGGCATTGATAGTATCTATTTATTTATTCATTCAGATAAATACGTGTATCCATCTTTGCTGAGGGAAACATGGTAGAAGTAATGTGCCTCTCACAGGACTTGGGGGTTAAAGGAAATTACTGTCATCAAACAAAAGGCACCAGTTCTTCTGGGGCAGGAGCAGGGAGGGCCTGTGCCCTGGGGATCAGATCCCAAGGCAATTGGGCAAGTCTCTGCAGTAATTAGCACTGGCCCCTGTGACTTATTTGTTATCTGACCCACACTTTGGGGAGCCTGGCTGGGTGCGCTGGTCAAAGTTTCCGCAACTGAGATGAGTGACTCTCAGGGTTAGGACTGTGCCTTGCTCAACACCTGTTACAAAAAAAGGTGGGATGGGGGAGGCTTTTTATTTGGAAGGGAAAAGGGAAACAAGGAACCACAGACATCCCTCCAAACAGCCACTGCCATGTTTGAGGGTCATTCAAATGCTTCAGTAAATGAAGAGTGTGTGTGTGCATGTGGTGGGGGGTGTGTGCTGGTTATTTTCTAACCCTGGGAGGCTTCTCAGTTGATAACAAGCTTTGGTGCATGAAAGAGTTAACCACAAGTTCACCACAGACTGTCAACCTGATTAAAATTAAAGGGTTGTCAGATTTAGAAAGGGGGGTGGTGGCTAGAAATATACTCTTTTTCTTTCTCTGAAATCTAAAAGCAGTTTTCCCTCAAATCATTGAAACCGGTTTCTTGGGACAGAGTTATATTTTTGGTAGAAATATGTTAACTCGGCGTTTCCCACCCACTGTCTTCTGCAAGGAGAGAGACTTCTGAGAAATTAGCGCATGGAGCTGAGGAGTTCTTCAACTCAACGGAATTTCCCCTGAGATTTTAAAGACAGACTAGATAAGTAAATATCATACCAAGTAGAAACTTAAGACCAGAAGGGAAATAGAAATACGGAGACAAGTTATCGGAAATGATGGCAACGCGGGCAGCAATGATGCCCAGTGGGTGCCAGGCGAGGTCCAATGGCCAGCTCGGTCCTGCTCCAGCCCCGCTCCCGGCTGCCTCTCTCTCCTCTCCTCTTTCTCTGTCTTTTTTTTTTTTTTTTTGAGACAGAGTCTCATTATGTTGCCCTCTGTAGAGTGCTGTAGCATCACTGCTCACAGCAACCTCAAACTCTTGGACTTAAGTGATTCTTTTGCCTCAGCCTCCCATATGGCTGGGACCCAGCTATTTTTTTGTTGCCATTATCATTGTTTAGCTGGCCCAGCTGGGTTCGAACCCACCAGCCTTGGTGCAGGTGACTGGCGCCATAACCACTGTGCTAGGGGTGCCAAGCCCCAGGTGCCTCTTATGTGCCTTTTCTTTCTTTCCCTCAAGAATTCACACTCAGGCCAGTGTGGTAACTTACACCTATAATCCCAGCACTCTGGGAGGGCAAAGGCAGGTGGCTTGCTTGAGCTCAGGAGTCTGAGACCAGCCTGAGCAAGAGCAAGACCTCATCTCTAAAAATAGCCGGGTGTGTTGTCAGGTGCCTATAGTCCCAGCTACTCGAGAGGCTGAGGCAAGAGGATCGCTTGAGCCCACGAGTTTGAGGGTGCTGTGAGCTATGATGCCAGAGCACCCTACATGGGTGATTGAGTGAGACTGTGTCTTAAAAAAAGATTCACACTCAGTTTTAAACAAGATGCAAGTTGTATACACCTTGTGTTTTTTTCAGGGATCAGACCCTTCCATGGAGAATCCAACTGTGCATGTGTGTGGTATGAACCAGGCGAGCGGGAGCTTCCATGGAGCTTCCACGGAGCTTCCAAATCTCTGGGCACTTTTCTTGCTGCCCCGCTCTGCCTGGTCATGGCGATTTTGCACAGGAATGGGGTTTTGGTGCCATTTAACCGACAGTCTTGATCTTCTACCTGCTTGTCCCTGCTCAACATAAAGGGTCACTGGGCCACGAGGACACTACAGACCGGAGGAGCAGCCACCACGCTGACGGCATTTCCACCCTGACCTGCCTGGTGCCTGATGCGGGGGAGGCCAGGAGGTAGCTGGGGCCACACCAAGCCCATGGGGTGAGTGCAAGGGAACCAAGAGGCTGGCAAAGGCTGTTGTGTCACCCTGGGGGTGTGTCAGGGTACAATACCAGGAAAGCCTGGGAGTCAGCCCGGATGAGATTCGCTTGGGGATGGAATAAAGGATATCTTAAAAGGAGAGACTTGTCTCAGAAGCCCAAGGAATTGGGGAATACCCGTGGACAGTTTGCTTCCTGCCCACGGACACAAGTGCATGGTTCTGGTTAGAGTGACCATCTCCTCGCTTTCTTGGGAAGTGAATTATAGGCTCACGGCCTCAGTGTCCTCAACAGTCCCTATGTCCTAGGTCATGGGGAGGACGCTGTGGAACCACAGGAGCAGAGCAGGTGCATGGGGCCTGGCCGGCCGGGGGGCCCTGTGACCTCATGGCAGGAGGAGGATGGCCACTGTCCCTCTGTGCTCACCAGTGACCCCCCAAACAGAGAACTGGGACCTGACACAGCCTGAAAGGGAAAGGGAAACTGGGGGTCTGGTGGGGAAGGCAGGTCTCTGGGTGTCAGCAGGATGTGTGGGGAAACTGCCCTTTTATATCTAAAAAGGCCTTTTCCTTTTTTATAATTGTTTGTTTTGGTTTCAACTTAAAATAAGGAGCTTTCTCATCACAAAGGTTCTTTTTGTTCTAAATCAGGTTCTGAACAGAGGTGTCACCACCACAAGGGCGGAAGCAGATGCCACACTCACTCTGCTGGGTTGTAGGCTCTCGCCAGTTTCATCGCCGGGGAAGCCACCGGGGCCGCCCACAGCCAGCGAGATGTCACACACGCCCGGGTGTGAGCCCCAAAACTCCCGGGAAACTCTCAGAGTGCCGGGGCAGGAAGGGGCTGACATCAGCGTGGACTCTGGGGAGTTTAGACAAAACTTTTAGAAATGATTCCTATGCCCTTTACTTGGTAACGTGACAAACTGATCTTTTTCTGAGATGACAGGCCAATTGGCTTCAAGAGGCTCATTTCATGGGGAATAAACATATATAGCTATACAAGTTTTTTTTTAATTTTTTTATTTTTGCAGTTTTTGGCCAGGGCAGGGTTTGAACCCACCACCTCCGGGATATGGGGCTGGCGCCCTACTCCCTGAGCCACAGGCACCGCCCTATACAAGTTTTTTTTTTTTAAAGAAACATGGAGCTATGCTTACAAAAAAAAAAAGATAATCATGTGAACTGGATTGATGAGGCTTCTTCCTTCCTCCCTTCCTTCCTTTCTTGAAGGCATCATGGCCTTTTAGGGTGAGGATGGTCCGCGCACAGCGGGGCAGGCTGTGGTTGGCCAGCGCTGGCAGCAAAGGGAGCTTCTGAGACACTTAGGGGTGGCGAGAGTAGTCCGACAGCTTGTCACATGAGGAATTTCAATACTCCACTCCCGTTTGGAAAGCTCCCATTTTCTTCTTAAAGGAATTTCTTGAGCAAAACAAAACTTCACACTTTCTGTGCATTTCATTCTAAATTTGAAATCAGTGGTATCTGATTTTAGCAGCTTTAATAGTTAATGACAATGAAACAATGCTCCCCACTCTTCCTTCTGTTCTAGCTGTTACTGTGAATGACAGGCCGTGCCCGACCAGCATGTTCTGGGACCATCCGGGTGCTCCCTCCACACTTTCTTTCAACTTGTACCTTGGCACTTAGCTTGTGTCCCAACTGTGGGTGCAGTCCCTTCCCCCCCCGCCACCCCCCCCCCCCCCCGGCTACACGGGAGCTCCTGGAACTGAGAGATGGGCCCTTACTCACTTCTGTGTCTTATCCTGTGCCTGACATGTGGTAGTTGCTCAAGGACATTTACTGGATGACGGGGAGCAAAGTCCCCATCATCCTATTGCTTCCCTCCCCCACCTGCTCACCCCCCGACCCATCCGTTGCTATTACTGATGCAGCAAATTTTCACTCTGAAAAACTTCGCAGGAGAGAAAACTGCCCCCCAGGCCGTTAGAGGCACACGCCCAGCCTTGCTGTTGTTTTTTATTGCTAAGAGTACAGAGAGTGACGGGCTTCTGAGGGAGGTATCTATTTCGGTCCCAAACAGAAAAGAGTGGGTGATTCCGTGGGCAGAGACGGCAATTCCTGAATGTGGTGCGGTGACTCATGTTGGGAGGTGCTCAGAATTTCCTCTGTTTGTGGCTGCCGGGGCAGACTCGGTCGAGCTGCTTTCTCTGAAGCACAATCAGATGCAAGGAAGACGCCCCGGCTGCATTTGGGGGGCAGGAGGCCGGGCCAGTGCTCCCGCAGATGGGGGTGTGCTATGGCAGGCGTCGTCTGTGCCCTGGAGCTGCCGGCACGCTGGCTGAACACGGAGCCACAGGCAGGGGCAGCCTCAGAGCACACCTACTTTGTCAAAAGCTACTCTGCCGACTCGGCTTGCAATGCCTGACCTTTAGCAGCGGTTCAGGGCAGCAGCAAAGCGCAGGCTCTGGGATGACACTGTCTGGCCCACCGCTGGGCTCTCTGGGTGTGTTCCATCAGGAGACTCGTTTAACCTCTGAAGCCTCAGTTTGCCAGATGGAAAATGGGGTTGATGATAAGACCTGCCTTGTTTTGTGAATCAACCAGATATAGACACCCGACAGGTGCCCATAGGCAGTGAATATTAGCTCTCGGGATTCTCCGTGATGTTGAAGATGTTGTTTGGAACAAGGCTTGAGGCACAAAGGCCTCAAAGGAGAAACGGGTGTTAGCACTGGTGTCGGTGCCCAGGTGGCTGGAGAACTGTGCTTCCTGGGTCACAGCTGTGCTCACCTGCTCCTCTGTTCCTTTCTGAGGTTAAGGCCTGTGGGAAGCCAATCTATTCTCCTTGCTTTTTGGGATGAAGAAATTGATTGCTGTCCTTTAAAACACACTGCTGTGTACTCTGTTGGGAAAAACTCACGCACTTCCACAAGTCCCATCGCACCAGCTCATTCTTTCACCACGGCTAGCAAGAGCGAAAGGCTTGGTGAGGGGTGGAGTTGGGGCAGGTCAGCGGCCTCAGCTGGCTGCACCTTCCTCCACCAGCCAGTGCAGGACACCAATGCTTCAGATTGCTATCTTACCCTTCCCCTCCCATCCCTTTTCCTTCCAGCACCAAGACCTTCTGGTCAACCTCCACCCATGCCACCCACACTTCAGAGCCTGAGAGTGAGTTCTCTGCCGCCTGAAACCCCTGTGTGCAGGGTGCTTGGAAGTGGGGACAGTTGCAGGCACAGCCCTGTGAGCTGGCGGAGTGAGAGTGTAGGGGTGCAGGAGGGGCTGTTGGGAGAGGAGCCCTGGGACTCTAGCTTCATGGTGGGGGCTGGGTCAGGGAATGAATGTGGATGTAGGGCAATAAGACCCAGGACTTATTTGTTCATTACCTGGGTGTCATGTGGTACTGACATGTTTATCAATAATCCATTTTATCAAGGAAAGTACCAGAAATCCAAAAACACCTGTAGACACTGAAGGATTAAAGTGAGCTACGGAGTACTTGAATTCTTTTGGCCTGAGCACAAGTATTTGTTTTCACTGGAGAATCACTGGCTGCTGAAGACTTGTTTTGCTCAGCACATATGCTAAAAAAAATGCATGCATGTTGCAATGTGGCTCATGTCTTTAATTGTCCCCCTAAACTCCTTGGTCTTTATTTGCTGCTCATGGACTATGGCCCATGTATCAAAATCATCAGAAAACCATCCCGATATTCAGAAGCACCACTCTGAGCCAGTGTGTCCCAGGGCCCTTCTCTAAATAACTGTTTCTAATTCTTCAGGGAGTGTGTTTTCTCCCTGTTCTGATCAGTCACAGTTCATCGGCTTTTTGGTATAAACTTTGCAATATTTGGTCTTTTCCTGATGGGTTTTCCCATTTGAATCCCAAGCTGCATGTGGGTAGAAGCAATGCCTGTCTCTTCTCTCACACGGCGGCCTGCTCCTCAGACTGGGCCTATCCCCAACCACACAGGCCACATGTGGGAACCTTTTTGAATCGAATCAGAATCTGCTTTAGAATAAAATTCCCAGATGATGTGTAAATGCTTCAAAGGTTGAGAAGTACTATTTAGTGCACCTATTCTTAGTCAGGAGAAACAAAATATAATGGAATCAGACCGACCATAGGAATCATTATTCTCAAAAGTGCTGGGTTTCAACCCTAACTGAAACAAAGTGGTTATTATTGTGTTTGGTTCTGCTCCTCAGAGAGAGTAACCTTGCTGGTCTTCCTCAGAGGTGACCGTCACTTCTTATAGCACCCAGGTGCACATTGTAATGCACAGGGACCCTAGGGCACAGTTCACCTTGGCACATGAGCCCTTCCTCTGCGCACAGTCCCAGTGTGTGTTCTCTCCATGATGGAGGATGGTCTCCGAGTAACAGGACAATTGGTCACATAGCCAATAATAGAGTAACTTGGAGCAAAAAGTAACTAAAATTTCTAGAGATGATTATATAATTGTTTTTCCCTAAGTGATTTACTGGAAAGCATGGTGGGGACGCTGACTCGAGGGCATGCATTCCTGGCTACTCTTGGGAATCTCTCAGAGGGGAGTTTCTCACCAGGTGTTTTGTCTCCACCGTTAAACCAAGAGCAGTTTGAGGACAAGGACCGGAAGAACCTTTTTCCTCCCTGGAATCCTAGTGTATGATGGACAGATGTAAAGACATCACTTGGAATCATTGTAAAGACATGTGGGGAATTCTGGGCTGAAATTTAAGAGGCCTGGATTCCAGTTAAGACTCTATTTTAGCTCTTCCAAGGACGAGGGGCTTTTGGAAGCAATCAGTTGAATTAAGGTCTCTTTCTTTTCTCTCAGGGAATAGCCTGGGATAAAGAGAAGAGAGGCTGGCTCCCACTTGTATAAAATTTCTCCTTCTGGAAAGAAGCGTATTGTTTGAGGGCGAAAATTTCCTACGTGAACAATCAAGCAGCAGAGGGGCTCACCAAGGGTTAGTTTGACCCCTACAGCGACAGCATTATGGAGAAGCCAGTCACCCTCAGTAGCTTGTAAGAGCAGGAAATACTCTGCACGAGAGGTCGTGCACCAAGGGTTAGCCTTGACCCCTACAGCGACAGCATTATGGAGAGAGCTGGAAATACCCTGCACGAGAGGTCGGGATTGGGCCTGTTGACACTCAAAAGTTTCTCAACCCTGACCCTGCCGCTTTGTCTTCAGTTGGGGAACTTTTTCATCCAAAAGTTCCCTGGTTTAAAAATGCCTTTTAAGCAGAGCCTGTTTTATTTCCTGTTCAGAATCCTTGACAGAGGGGTAGAACTGGAAAGGAGTTTCAAGATTTCTGGGTCGACTTTCCCATTTTACTGAGAAGAGTCTGTCTAATATCACACCCTTCACCCGTCTTCTCTTTGGTTCTCCAACCGTGTGGTCAGGAGATGCCTTGTCCTACTTTCCACTCCTTGCGAGCTTTATTTTCCACCTATTTCTATTCCTCACTGACCTCAGGTGTGAATTCTCTGCCTTTTTGTAAAGTTTCACCATCAAGCATGGAAAGGACCAGGGGATTAGCCTGAGTGGCTGCCGTGTGGAAGGAGAGCCAGCCTTGGTGGTGTCTATAGCTATTAAAGGAATGACTTCACTAAAAAAAAAAAAAAACCACACAGAAGAGTATTCAGAATACTCGAAACTTTAGAAAAAAAAATCCTAGGACCACTTTTCTAAGGCAGGAGGGATAGAGCGGGAGCTGTACAGTCTCTCGTCCGCCCCTTATTAGTCCCTCTGACAGACGAATTACTGACGCTGCTCTTTTGGTACAGAATTGTGAAGTCTGTTCGTTTTCAGTTCTCAGAGCTAAAATGAAGCACATTCGTAGGGGATAATCCCAACTGTCTTTTGAAGATACACCATTTTTAAGGACAAGAGCAACCATGAGATGTCCCAGTGTATACCAAAGCCCTATGTCACCAAGCTATGCCTTGAAGGTGAACAAGATAGCAGCGGTAATAACAATCCTTCAGAATCTAGATAAATTGAAAGAGTGAATGTGAAAGGTCAAAGCTTTCTTGATATTTCTTAGGTACCTCTAAAAAAAAAAAAAAAGACAAGGTGAAGATGTGAAATCCCAGGGTGGGCAGCAGTCTTTACAAGAAGGGATAATGAGACAAACAGTTCATCCTCATGAGTTCCCGCACTGTGTGTGTGTTTTATTTTTGAGTCTAGAGAATACAGATCTGATCACAGAATTCCTAGAATGAAAGAAAGACGATCAAGGGGCATATAAACTCTCAGAATTTCCACACTTCTGAGAAAAGTGCCTTCAATAACGTGCCGTTTTGGCGACACCAGGAGAATTCTCTTTCTGACCACATCTCAGGGCCCAGTAACACAGACGCTAACAACACCCAGGCTGACTAATCCACCTCCATAACCCATCACCATGTTAAATGGTGGCTCTGGAAATTTCCAGAATGAAAATCTGCCTTATGAATTAGCTAGAAATTGCATCTGTTGACAGTCTGATTTCATTAGAGAACTCTTACCCCTCAGGAGTGAAAAGGCTCGTTTATTTTAAGACTAGGTTCATCTTAGAGGGAAAAGTCTGAGATGAGAGCGAGAGGATCCCTTGCTCTTGAGTGGCTCCTGGGCCATCTGATAATCCCAGAAACTCAACCCACACCATTCTCTTTGACCACTCAAGCCTCGTGTATGCCTTGGTTGGGCCTTTGTAAGAGCCTCCTGCCCCATCTCTGTGCACCTGACTTCTCCCCACCTGTGCCAGAGTCGTCCCTATAGAGCTCTGACCCTGACTGCAGCGGCCAGAAAGGGAGCAAGCCTGGAGGTCGGCTCTGGGCCTGGACACTGTGGCCGCCCGTGTGATTCTGAGTCTCAGGCTCTTCTTCACTAGGGGTTCATGACCTCCTCACAGCAAAGCGGTCATGAGGATGACAATCAGATACATGCCAGGTAGAAGGTGCTCTACATATGGTCATTTTTTCATTTTCAAGTAGTTCTTTATTGCCTACAAATGAAGCTAAAAACTTTTAACTTGCCATCTGAGGCCTCAGCTCATTCATACAAGCCCCTCCTAAGGTCCAGTCTTAATTCTCAAGGTCCCCATATCCCCATCTGGTATAGGAGCTGCCTTGGACCTTGGCTGTTTCTAAGGCACTGCTGTGTCCCTGCATATGGTTCCCTCTCTTTGGGGTCTCCACTCATGGAGTTAGACCAGTCCCTTGGGGCTCTGTTGACCTGCCCCCTTCATGAAGCCAGCCCCGGCGGCCCCATGTTCCCTCAGATCTCCTCACATGCTAAGCCATATTACTGTTATTATAATTCCGCCTGTGCCTTCCTCCTCTTCCCTAGGTTACAAGTTCCGTAAGGATCAGGACTGTGACTTGTTCATTTTCCTGTCTCCTGCAGAGTTGAAAAGAAGCATAAGCTTGGATGGATGTTTGGAGCATGGAAAGAATATAAGAGCACCCATGATCCTCCACTTGCCTGCCTGCTACCAAGACCATTCACCCCTCAGATAAGTCAGCTGGGTCTAGAATTAACACATATTTACTTGAGATGTGTTTCCCAGAGACGTAGGGCATAAAGAATTCTAAAGATGTGGCTGTTCTGGCTTGGGCTGACTTGGCAAAGACCCTGTTGAGGCAGAAATCACATTCCCAACCTTCCTAAACCCACATTCACTTTAATTCCTCAGGAGAAGCTCGTCACAGCCAGGCCACTTCCCTCCCCAAAGCCAGCAAACAGGCCCTAAATGCATCAACTTGCTTCATTTCTTAATATATATTTTTCTGCATCCAATTAGCATTCTATTTATTGAAATAATAGACTTTCAAAAAAAAAAGAGAAAATTATAGACTTTCATGTCTTATCTGTCTTCCTAGGTAGGCAAAGGAAGATATTATTAGAAAAGTCACACTCAATTAGGAAGGGTGGTTTGAGGTAGAAGTTGGTGGTTTATTATTTCTTTAAAAAAGTCTTTGAGAAAACCCATGTGAAAGGATGAATGAAATTCAAAATTTGCATAAACGCTCACACATACACATAAATATACATCACCTGTGTGCACAGGAACACGGGAAAAGTCATGTTCTAAAAGTAAGAACGCTTATATTTTCTGAAATTTCTATCAAGTTGCACTTGTAAGGCTCTTCCTCAGGGTAAGTTTCTGAGGCAGTAAGGGTAACGTATACATCCCTGAAGCTAAACTTTTCTGAGAGCTTAAATTATCCCAGCCCTTCCTCTCAGGCAAATCAACCTGGACTCAGGGAGAGTCTGGACTGCTTTTTAGTATTATCTCACAGCTGGGGAATGAAGGGTACCTTGAAAAATGAAATTCATGAGAGAATAAGAGAAAATTTCTTGAGGAATCTCCTCATCAGCGTCCCATTAACACCCAAATATCATGCCACTCCATTCTTTCAGAACGGTCAAGGACCATTCTAGAGAGGAGAAACCAACAGCACCCCACGTCATCTTTGTGGATTAGCGCGCTGAGGCTTGACCTGAGGCCCCCCCAGGTCAAGGCAATGGCAGAACCCAAGATCCAGCTCCCTTCTCAGAACCATAGCTCGGGTGACTCTCTGGTTCTGTGGCTGGGAAGAGCTGACACCCTTCAGCCTTCCTGGGATTCTGAAGGTGCCCATGGGATCTTACCTGCCTCTCCGCCAGGTACCATGATGAAAGCGATCACGCCCCAGATGAGCAAGTGTGGCCCCATCTTCCTGGCACTTGGGATCATGTTTCTTGGTGGAAGGCTGGGTATCCCGTCAGCCTCTTTTCCACATTCCTCTGGGAGGACGTGGACTGAGGCTCAGTCCGCTCTCGCTGTCATCTCTGTGGGTCGCTGAGGTCTCTCTAAGAGTCAGGAGCGGCTGTCTTTAAGTATTAGACTGGTGTGTTCAGCCAGGAAATTGTGCCTCTCACTCTCTTCTCTGATCTCAAATATAGGAAATGTTTTTTTTGATGACAATATAGTTTGCGGTAATTTTTCAAACCAAGTCTTTTTTTTTTTTCTCAAGTTTAATTGCTGGGAGGTGTGGGCTGGGGTTGGTGAGGATTGAGCTTCATTTATGAATCCTTTTTCAGCTTCACTCATAAAGGGAGAGGGAGAGTCCCTGCCGTTGGAGGGGTGAACAAGCATTTCTTGGCAGTGATCTCATCTAGTACTATGAAAATTGAGACCTCCCTGAGATTTGTGGCTCCCTGGGGAGTCAGCAGGACCCTCCTCGGGTGGGAGAGCAGAATCATGTCAGGACCGTGGGCAGACAGGTGCCAATATTCACATAATCAAGAAATAAGCAGTGAACGGCTACTCAGAATTCATAAATAATGCAAGATTCATAACCGGTACTGGCTGTAATCATTTCACCACGGTGTCCCAGGTTCCTGAAAGTGAGTTGTCACCTTATAAGATGTTTCTCTTCCAGATTTGTCTTTCTCTTAAAAGGTCATGCTAAAAGTAGATTTTGGTTTTAAACTTTGAACTTTTTTTTTTTTGGCAAAATTCAGCCATACTTATTTATTTATCAGAGGTCTCTTCTGATTTCACCAAAATGGTTGACTGTGTTTTGCTACCTGGAAATAATCTGTGTCCATTAGCAATCATATAGTTATAGGAAAACACAATTTTTAAAATATTAGAAAGCTAGCAAAGATATTGACAAAAGGCGGACCCGTCTGGGCAAGCAAAGGAATTCATGGTTCCAAAATGCATTATGGAAAGGCAACTAGTTATCTCTAAAAACAGAGCTGGAGTTCTGAAAAGGAATAGTTTCCAGCTAAGTACCAAAGTTTGCAGAGAAAAATAGAAAACTGACCCCTTTCTGGGAAAGGGATATTAGTGTGACAAGATTCTCTTAAGATTTCAGGGCAGATCTAACCTCCTTGCTAGGAACATTGCCAGCTATACATGTTGGTGAAGCAATTCCTATTATTCCTAGGGTCTGTCGGTTATTATTAAGCTGAGGATTTTTACTGGCTACAGTTACCATCATGTAAGTTTGAACCAAACCTACAAACATTGGAAGAATGATACAAATAACTTCCCTCCTTAAACCATTGAGAGTAGCTGCCAACATGACAATCCATCGCTCTCCAGTACCTCCATGAGTATTTCCCGTGAACAACGGCATTCTCCCACGTTTTGACAATGCAAACATCAAAATCAGGAATTTTATGAAACCCCACTATCCTTCGATCCTCACACCCAAGCGTCTCTACTCGCTGTTCAGAATCACTTATTTACCTTCAACAGGTCCTTTGTCTTCTCTTGACTCTCTTGTCCTTGACACTATTGAGGATTTCAGCCCAGTTGTTTTGCAGAAGATCACTCAATGGACTTGTGCGTTGCTTCTTCATGACAGGACTCGGGCTCTGCATCACTGCGGGGGCCACACAGAAGTGTGCTTGGTCTTCACATTCCATCCTTTATCCCATTGCTGCTTTGACCATGTGATTAAAATGTGGCCTTCCAGGTGATTCCACTTTAAAATCACCCTTCCCAACATGTGAATATCTTGTGGAAATGACATAAATATCCTATTATTTATTTGCTTGTTTGTATCTACATGGACTCGTGATCTTCTATTTTATCCAAGGGGTTATAATCTATGCCTATCGTTTATTTTAAGGCTTCATTTGCCTCCCGTTTGTCCACGAGGAGCCAGTTCAAGCTAGCTTCTGTGTCCTGTGGACATGTCCCCATCGCTCTGTGAGTACTACCCTCAAAGAGGAGTAAACGGATCTTCCAGGCGCACGTTTCTTTCTCTGTCCCAGCCCTGGAAGCAGCTGGTTGTTCTGGTTCTGTTAAAGGAAAAGGGTCATTAGAAGCCAAGCTCTGGGTATGCTCATTGCGGTTGGGGCAGCACTTCTCCTAGGTTCTCCCAGCGGGCAAAGCTGCAGGATGTGAGCATGCGCACTCCCCCCTCCATGCGTGCACATGTGTATACATACACGCACACACAACCACATATACACATACATGTACACAAATGCACACACATACACATAAATGCATACCTACCTACACACACACACACAATCTCACCTTTACTGCTATGCTCATTTCTATGCTCATCTGTACACATCAAAGACAGCAATTCCAATGTAACACTGTAGGGTTGGATTTTTCATTTTTCCTTTTCTGTATTTGTAACTTCCTCCTCTGTCAGTGGGAAATTTGGCTCTCACCATCGCTAGTGGATTTATTTGACCAGTCCCCTGTGGGTATGCCGTCTTCTCCTGCCAAGGCTCTGACCTTCACGGGGCTGCTCACACTTCTTGGACCCCGGCTGCCCTTTCTAGAAAATCTCCTCATGGAGACACTGTCCTCACTTGCTTTGGGCTGCGACCCCCTGCTTGTGGCCACTTCCACCAGAATACCACAGATGCCGCCCTTGCGTTGTTCCACCTGAAAGTTTTAGAACTAAATTGTTCAGAAAAGGATGGAGAAGGGAAAGGCCAGTGACCACCATTCAGAGTAAGGCAGTAAAAAGAAAATTAGGCCAAATTTGAAATTCAGTCAAGCTCAGGGAATCAGCACATATGTTCATTGTAATGAATATGTAAACTAAACCATTATGGCCAAAAAACTTCTAATGTTTTCCTTCTTTCCTTTCTTCTTTTCTTCCTTCTTTCCCTTTCTTTTTTTTAACTCTAGAAACCATGTGGATTAATATTTCTTATTGGAAAGTAATGATCACTTAAGTTTGCTAAGACTTTCAGTTTTGTATTAGTTTCTTTCTCATCTTTTAAGTTAATTTTAATGCATTTTATTTTAAAATGTTGATGAGGAGCAAAGAAATGTTAACCAGGACTCATGGGTATATACTTGGATTAAAGTAGAGAGTGAACAATTAATCTCATGAATTAATTCATTGCTATATAAAAATATTAAAATTTGAATCCAAATTTTCTTCTTTTGCTTTCCTGCAGAACCTTTCTAAGCCCCTCCTCATATAACGATTAGACAAGCTAAGCCCATTTTATTGTATAAACAATAACATCAACAATAACATCTCAAATGATTTTTATTTTACTTTTTTTTTTTTGCAGCTTTTGGCCAGGGTTGGGTTTGAACCCGCCACCTCCGGCATATGGGGCCAGCGCCCTACTCTGTTGAGCCACGTGCGCCGCCCTATTTTACATTTTTATTATTAAAAATGCCTTAAGAGCCATTAAAGTGAATATAGTGATATGGGGGGTGTTTTAAATCAAACAACTGTCATTTCTATGAGGCTGTGTTAGGTGGCCCTCATGTCCTGCCCTGCACCACGGTGTCAGAAGCAATGTTAGGAGCTTCCCTAGAGAAGTGTAGCCGAGGGACTGAAAATGTCAGTGAAGTGACGTGTGGTATTTCTGCCCGGTTTGCTTAACCCTTGCATTTCTTCTTTTCTGCTGACAGGAATGGTTATGGCCAGTGTGTGTTTTGGAAGCTGGTTGAAAAGTGCTCCATCTTGAAGTACTTTGATGATTGTAATACATTTAAACTCGTATTAATGAAAAAGGTCTGTAAAATACCGTATCATACTCCCACCGTTTTTCTGAAACATCAGAGAAGCAATTCTTGGTCCTGAGATGGACCAATACAAAACGAACAAGTGAGGTGGGACCACGGTTTGCACTGCAGGTGAACACCCCCTAGTGACCTTGAGATTTCCAGCTGGTGTCTCACTGCCTCCTACAGAGACGTGAGTGCAAGGGAGAGGAGAAGGAGGGGCAGGCCCACAGTGCCATGATTGTATGCCGTGTCAGATGGAGGCGCAGCAAAGTTTCTGGCTCTGCTGAGCGTGCAGTTGAAATGGAAAGACACTTGAACTCCGCTTCCTCTCCTGGTCCTTTGTTCTCTCTCACAGCACCTGCCACGCCGCATTGTGTGTCATGCACCGTCCATGCGTCTTGTCTTTTAGCTGCTGTTAACCCTTTTGGAGATTAAGAACCCTTTTGAGAACCTGATAGAATATTTGGTTTCTTCTCTTGGAAAAAAATGCACATCTGCACACATCCCCACTGAGGAAGTTTCTGTAGAAAGTTTCAGGAGCCCTGTGGGCACTTTGAAGTTCAAAGTGCCCCACCATGGCCCTCTGAAGGACAGGTCTACGTCTGGGGTATCTGTGAACTCATGTCATCTTAACACAGTGTGTAACACACGTGAGTGTCCACCTGCTATGTGTTAAGACATGCACATTGGTCGGGCGCAGTGGCTCAGCCTATAATCCCAGCACTTTGGGAGGCCTGGGTGGGTGGATCGCCTGAGCTCAGGAGTCTGAGACCACCCTGAGCAAGAGCAAGACCCCATCTCTACTAAAAATAGAAAAACTAGCTGGGTATTGTGGCAGGTGCCTATAGTCCCAGCTACTCGGGAGGCTGAAGCAAAAGAATCGTTCAAACCCAGGAGTTTGAGGTAGCTATGAGCTACGATGCCATGGCAGTCTACCCAGGGCAATAGAGTGAGACTCTGTCTCAAAAAAAAAAAAGACATGTACATAAAAATATAATTGGCATATATTAGAGCAATTTGAGACAAATTCTTTGTGAGACAAATTCAAAGGTTTGTTTCAAACCTGTTGCGAGGAGCTAGTTTCCAATAAGTCTAGTTCAAAGTTTTCTTTCCTGGTAGAGATTTTTTAGGAAGAAAAGGTGTCCCAATAACATTGGTAGGTTAGAATCAAGAAAGGAACATTTGGCTAAAGGTAACTAAGTTCCTCAGGGGACAGGTGGTCAACTATGCAAGCTGAGACTCATTTTGTCAGGAAATTGCTCAGCTCTGTAATCAGAAATGTGCGGTACTTCCCAGAAGAAACTGCTCATCACATCTGATAACAAATCTCTGACCCAGACCGCTTTGCCTTTGGGTTTGAGACCATTTTCCTTCTAACAGTACAAGCTGGCAATTACTAACGATCATGATAAGAAGGGTGATAGAAGGCTAGGGAAGGGGAAAGCCACCAAACTGATGGTGTCGGGGAAGGTCTGGGGATGGTCCCGGAGGATGTACGGAGCTGTGGCAGGCAGATCCTGAGGGCAGGGCATGGTCAGCAGACGAACAGCGAAGCTAAGGGCAGAAATGGCCACTGGGTTCAGAGTAGGGTGGACCTCAGAAGACAGAATAAGGGCTATTTGGATTTCATAGACTGACGATGTCTAAACTAGGCAGGGCATGGTCCAAGCGGTGTCATACTTAACCTGAACTGGTGTGGTGGGCAGAGTAGGGAATGGAGACTGAGAAGCCCTCAGGCAGGAAGTGAGGGGACCCCAGGAAGGGATGCCAATTGGAACAGCAAGGAGGCCTCTGGCAGCATCGTGTTGCAAGGGAAAAATGCAGCTTTTAATACCTGGATCCAGGCAACATGTGGAGAATAGTGGTGTGAGCTTCCAGAGGCCAAAAATTCACTGGCCTGACCACAGGTGGGTGCGGCGGGGTCAGTGGATGGCAGAGAGGTGACGCCCTTTCCGGGCGGGACTTAGTTGTTCTCTCGTTCCCACAATGGTGGACGGTCCTTGAGCATAGAACTTACTGTCCAGACTGCCCTAAACCTGGGCTCCCTGTCTTGCCGCTGACCAAACCAGTGAAGAGTTAGCTTGCCTGCGACAGAAACTGTTCCCGCGTGTTGGAGACTAGATTGCGGATGAAGGCAAGGACAGACAGGAGGAGAGGAAAAGACACCTGCTTTCACTCTCCCTCCACGCGTCCTCGGGGCTCCACCGTGGTCATTTCCAGGATGCCCCCGGCCTGAGTGGCAGAGCTCACCTGTGAAAGGAACACTCCCAGATGATTTAATGTGAAAATAAAGGGCAAGGAGGAAAAGTAGGGTGAGGAAGAGAGGAGGTAAGAGAGAAGGCGCACAGAGCAATGGCCGCCCAGCTTGCTTCCTCCCGACTGCTGGGGACAGGGTCACCCAGGGGACTGGAGATCACTCAGATGAGCCCTTGGCTGGATCCCGTTATGACCGTTTTCAGGTATTAAAATGCTCGTTCTCCAAGGCCTGCTTGGCACGGTGGGCGTGACTGCACAGACTAGAGACGCCAAGAGCGAGAACACTTGTTCTGCAGTAAACAGCAATGCTGGCCAGACCGGGCAGCGCTGAGGCCAGAGGAGCGGTAGGGAAGGGTCGGGGCAGAGCATGAAGCAGCGGAACTCTAGAGAAGCAAGTGAGAGCTCACAAGAAAATTAAAAAATCATTTGCAGATCATGGTTTGCAATTTGCTTTATAATACTAACCTTTCTCCCAACATCCCACAAAAATCTTGAGGAAAATTCCCATTTGTTGTTCACACATTTTGGAGTTAAATGTGCTTTGGCTTCCTCTGGGAGCCAGAATGAGAGGGAGGCCTGCGCAGCCCAGCGCCTGCAGCTCCTGCCCCTTCCCTCCGGCCACCGCCCTGCTGACCTACTCATCCTTTTCTGGTATCTTCTCCAGGGAAGCCCAAAGCAAGGAAAGGCTGAAGCTGAGATGAAAGAATCCCACTTCTGTCACGCACCAGCATTGATTGGCACCTGCGATTAAATGGAGCATCACACTGGGATCTGGGGGAGCCCAAGATGTCAGGACGTGGCCCTGCTGGGAGGTGGCCACAGTCAGCTCAGAGAGGAAAGGAAACGGGCCTGGGAAGGGAAGGGGCGGCTCATTTCTGCAGGGATCCTTAAAACGAGCAGGCCTGCCCTGCCCCACCCGTGGGCACCACATGAAAGCAGCCTCAGGCTCTCATCTCAGACTCTCTTTTCTCCAGGAGAGCAAAGTGCTGAGCTGTTGTCTCAGAGCCAAAATCTGCAGGGGAGAGAACCCTCTGCTCCCTTGGAGGGTGGCAATGGAAGGACCAGGTGATTGCAGAGAGGCTGACGTTGATGTATCTGATGTTCTTTTTAGGCTTAGGAAGAAGCCACCCCCCTCCCCAGGCTTCCCTGTCCTTTATCTCGTAGGCGCTGCAGCTCACTTCTTACATAATTCACATACTCTTGGGGGCATCCTAATTTAACTCAATGAATGCCAATGTAGAATCTTGGAATGTTTCCCAGGGTCCAGGAAATGCAGAAAATACATGAAGAAGGGACGCTGCTCTCAAAGAGCCCACAGGGGGCTGGGGCAGAAAGGCCTCAATGAACTGCACACGCATCTGCCATGTGGATAAGCCCCGGACGGGATAAACTGGCACGAGAGCGCCTGGGGCGTGCAGGCCTGCGGTCCTTGTTTGTTAAGTGGATGGCAGATGGGCAATGGCGACACTGTCATTGGTACCTCTCATTGTTGGCAGGCACACTTCAGATTCTGCCCCAGTTGGCGCTAAGCAAACATGCCTATTTCTCTCAAACGGGTGTTGAGAGAACGTCGCTGCTAATTCTACGAATTCTACAGGTGCATCCTGTTATTGCAGCACCGGGTCGCATTTCTGCAGTTTGTAATTTCCACTAGACTCTACTAGATGGGGCACAGGGGTCCACGATGAATCAGATAACCCTCATCTACTCATGCGTCCAGCTCCCCAGGGAGCTTTTTGACCTATGAAGCTCCCCACCCATAAAATGCTAAGAGAGAACAGTTGCTTTATATGAATCATAGACTGAGCCTGCCATGCCTACTAGCTGAAAAGCAACTTTGCTATCATTCTGCGGCTTACGGTGACATAACACTTGTCGGGTCCTGCTGGATCCCACAGACATCGTCAAGAGATCAGACTCCTGTATCCCCTTCTCCATTTGAGCACAGGATGGATTTGTGTTTGCTGGGTGGATATCAGCAGCAGCCCTCTATTCTCTCCCGTCGCGATCCTGGTTCGGGGATGGATAATTTGGTATCGCTCTCAAGCCCGTGCTGAGAGATGGCCTAGGGCTGTCTAAGGTGAGGATGCTGGGGCTCTGTGTGAGCTCAGTGGGCTGAGTGTTTGCGGGCCACACTCTGCTAAGCCCCTGAATAGCTTTCCAGCTCCTCCATTATTCTTGCCCCCCGTTTCCAGTTTAATCTTCCTGAAGAGCACAATCCCCTCTTCTTCCTTATCTAAAAGGCAAGTCTTAGCGTTAACCAGAGTGTCTTTGAAATGAAGCCCAAATTCCTTAGCCTGGTACTCAAAATCCTTCCAACCTGCCCTTGTGTCTCCCTTCAATATTAATTCTCCATGATTTCCCCCCTTGCTGTCTTTGCCACACAGGCCGCAAGTGAACAACAAATGGAACAAAAATCATCAACTTCTCACTGTTCCCCTGGCACAGCCTCCTCCTTTCTTGGTTCTCTCTGCTGAATCCAGAAGCCCCCGACTCGCTTATTCTTTGAGACTCCTATGTTACCTGCTGAAGAAGCCTCACCACACCCCTCGTGGGGAAGTGTCCCCTCCCCTCTGTGCTGTTCCCTTACCTGCGTGGCAGCAACACTGGAAATAATCCCTCCCTAGCGCTGACTGAGCACCCACCTGGCAGGCGCGGAACGAGTGCGTCTGTCAGCAGTCTGAAAGGGCAGGTGGCCTGTCACACTTTCCATTTACAAATGAAGACATTGTATCTTGCTATGGATGGGAAACGCCCACACTCACACAATTCCTTAGGACTGGGGTCACGTTGAGGTCCCCCCACTATTCTGTCACTCTCAGGGCATTCACCAGTTTATGGCTGTGTCGTAGCTCTCAGGAGACCTAGAACGTTCTAACTCGACTCTGTGCGTCTTTAGAGGATGGGGACGCCTCTAAGTCACCTTCTCCACTCCTGGAGCCAAGTGCAGCCCCTGGCACCTAATGGGAGCTCTGTGATGACAGGTTGAATGAAAGATTGTGTGGACACCGCTTTCAGAGCTCTGGTCTGGAAAAACTCGGTGAATAAGGGCATCGGCCTTCACTGTGCTTCATTGGGGTTTCACTTTGTGGAATTGGGCTTGAGGAAAAATCACTCAATTGTGACATGTCTCTGAGTCCAGAGGCCACTATTATTTGACATATTACAAAGGGTTTGATCGCAACCCTCTGCAGCAGCAGGTGGGAACGGTCAGGGGTCCCAACCATGAGTCCAGTGAATCAGATGCAGTCAGCCTGCTGATGTCAATTCCTTCTTGTAGCGATACACTATTCTCTTGGGCTCTGGACTCACCTTTCCTAGTAGGGACGTTGTTCTCTTGGGCTCTGGACTCACCTCTCCTTGTGTGCAGATGGCTCCCCAGGGAATGATCAGAGCAGCCTTGTCTCTGTGCTGGAGGACAAGGAAGGTGAGAAGGGAATAGAGCATCTTGCTTATTTTAGGGTCTGAGAAACTTTACTCCCCTCCCTAAAAGCCCACAGTTTCTCCCACATTTTTCCCCCAGAGACTTCTGCAGTCAGAGCTTGAGAAAACAAACCAAAATAAAAAACAAAAACAAAAAAAGGACTTCCCAGGTATTGAGGTCAGAAGATTACTTCACCACAGGCAAACTTTTTTCTTATGACATCTGGAGGGTTAAAATAGAACAAAGGAGCCAGCCACCTGCCAGAAGGTCTAAGAACCCACAAGTGACATTAGCAAGTGGTTCAATTCATGGAATCCAAGTATCTATTTCATCAGTCATGGCCAGCTGGGACATTAACATACCTAGAATTGATGAAATTCATTTTTTTCTGAGAAGTTAAAAACTTTTTATTTGAGTAACCCTTGTTTTTCCCCTCCCCAGCCCTCTGCGAAAGATTCTGTTTCTTGTCTGCTAGATGAAGAGATTGAGCTCTGTTGAGACTAGGTTAATTTCACTCATGGTGGAGATGGGAGGGATTTCTAATATTCTTAGCTGTTTTTTTTTCCCCCTGAAAATTTCATCTCTCTCCTGTTATGACCCAAATTTCCCCATATTGATGACTTGTCTTTTTTATACAAAAAATGGAATTCCTCCTTGTCTGCTGGGCTCATTTTTGGTGCTCTGTTCCTACTACTGTTCATTGAGCACCTACTATGTGCCAGGTGTGTAATTACTGCTATCGTGGTGAGAACAGAATGGACTCAATCTTGACTCTCATGGTGGGACTTACATTTTGGTGAGAGAGACAGACAAGCAGTGTGATGTGCCATGGTGACAAGTGTTGCAAAGAAAAATAATGCAAGTAGGAAGATCCTGCCAGGGATGGGGTGCTGAGGTGCTCACATAGGTGAAGAAGGCAGAAAGAGACATTGGGTGAAGCTGGGACCAAGTGAGAGCACAAGCTGTGTGGCTGTTTAGGGCACGAGCTTCCTTGAGCCAGAAATCAACTCCCTGTCCCAGGAGCAGCAAGTGGGCTGGTGCAAGTGGGTAACACAGAAAGGGGAGAGGGGTGAATGGTGCATAGATTAGCTAGCCAGGTCAGGTGCTGGGATATTATTCTAAGTTCATGGGAAGCTGTGGGAAGATTGAGAGCAGGAGAGTGAACAAAGGACCTACCAGTTGTCCAACCGAGGTGACCGTGGCGAGGCCACAGCAGGGGAAACAGTACAGTGGACACTTTGGGGATGGACTTTGAAAGGAGAGCCCAGAGAACTTCCATGACTGCTGGGGCAAGAATAGAAGAATCAAGTATGACTGGGATTTCTGGCTTCAGTACTCAGGGAAGATGGTGCCATTGCTGAGATGGGGAAGATGAGCGGGAGCTGGCTCAGGGAGACAAGGGCACAGTGGAGCCAGTTGTTTTGGCCATGGTACCTGGCAGCTAACTGGAGAGAATGTGGCCGCCCCCTATGGCCCCATATAAAAGGGGTCTCTAACTGCCCCTGGTGCAGACGCCACCTTTGCACTGCCCAGGTGGGTCACCCTCCCCTTTCAATAATCCTGGCCTGAGCATCTTCTCTGTGGCCTTTTCTCTGGGCACCACTTTCAGATTTCATGCAGTAAGTTTTATTGAGCAACTATTACATGGCCAACCATCATTTTTGGACCCATGGAAATACTGAGCAAAATCTCATCCTTGCTTTCATGGAGTTTCCATCCTGGTAGCTTTGGGGAGGTGTGAGAGGTGCTGTTTTGCTACAGTAATGAATGATTCCAAAGTGTCAGTGGTTCACAACAGAAAACGTTCCTCACTCCTGCTCCATGTTAACTGAAGACTGGCTCCAGCTCTGCCCTGGGCTTTGGCTCTGCCTCAGGCTGGGGGTACACTCAGGCTCTGCTCGTCTCTGTCTTCTGTTTTTTTTTGAGACAGAGCCTCAAGCTGTCACCCTGGATAGAGTGTCATGGCATCACAGCTCACAGCAACCTCCAATTCCTGGACTCAAGCGAGTCTCCTGCCTCTGCCTCCCAAGTAGCTGGGACTACAGGCGCCCGCCACAATGCCCGGCCATTTTTTGGTTGCAGCTGTCATTGTTTTTTGGCAGGCCCGGGCTGGATTCGAAACTGGCAGCTCAGGTGTACATGGCTGGTGCCTTAGCCTGTCTCTGTCCTCTTTCTTCACAGCTCCCGGCCAGAAAAATCAGCCCCCTGTTTGGTACATGCCGGTCTGCGACACACGGAATTGATCAGCAGAGCTGGCTGTGCACGTCACCTCCCATTGGCTGAGGCACATCTCGCAGCCCAGGAACCACCAATGGGACAGGACGGAGAGGTGGGCGCCTCCCACGGGGGGGAGGGGCTTTGCAGTTCACAAGGGGGGGATGTGGACTGTGGGGCAGAGACTTGAACTTGCCCCAGTGGGAGGGCGGGTCTGCTGAGGAAGTGGAATAGGGTCCCAGGCAGAATGGTGGGGAGGTCCACTCCAGTTTTGCGGTTAGAAATTTAAAATGAGACTCATCACCATGGTCATTCACTTTGTGTGGAAAGAGAAATGGCCCAGAATAAGACTATACATACATACATACCTGGACAGTGGCCAGCGGCCTTGTTGTCTGAAGGCTGGAAAGGGAAAAGATTGAAGAACTGGGGACAAGAAGAGTGACATCCCCCTCTTCTGCTGCTTGTACCTTTCCGAAGATGAGCCATGTAAGTGGGCAACTGGGAGTGGGTAAAAATGTGAAGGTTTGTATGCCACAGGCTGAGGCCTTCCAGGAAGTACCCAGCATGGAAAAGTTTTTAAACAATCATGAAGACAAAATGACATCAGCCACCCTGAAAACAAAACAAAGAATGCAGCGACACGGTGGCCACTGTGGTGAACTTGGGGCCTCACACAGGCAGGACGGCATGGATTCCGCTTACCGAGGCGGATCAGAGTATTCAGGCTGCCACCCGTGGACACCAGTCCTAATGAAAGAAGCCACCTTCCACGCTAAGGGACCATGTGTCCAAAGGGCCGTAGCGCATTCAGGAAACAAAGGTCCGTTTGGCTCTCCATCGTGACTTGGAGTGTGTTTCTTACAGGTGCCTAGAACACATTAGACTCACAAAAATATCATATCTGCTACGGGCTCCTACTCCGTTGGCTTTATAGCAGTCTATTGTCATTTTCCGGAATCTATCTGATGTCTTCCAAGGCCAGACTGGTGAATTAAATGCAAACAGGATGGACACCACCAAGTCCACAAACAATAACCCATGGGCCAAATCTGTCCCTTCTGTTTTTGTAGAGCCTTCAGTATAAGGATGGTTTTTACATTTTCAAAAGGTTGCCAAAAATTCAAAAGAATAATGTTCTGTGATATGTGAAAATTACATGAAACACAAATTTCCATGTCTGTAAGTCAAGTTTTATGCAAACTCAGAAATGTTTGAACATTCACAGAACCTCTGAGATTCACCAGTTCCTACTTTAGATGCTTAAGTGTGGCACTGATCTTTGCCACCTTGGCCAGCCCTTGGCATGTGATTGAAGCTCAGGAAATTTTAGCCCCAAATATGACTCCTTGGTATAAAGGGTATTTTGAATTAAAAACCTTTAGAGATCAATAGGCATTGGAAAGGCCTTTCCCTCTATCTGCATAAACCAGACAGATTCACCAAAAAGAACAATGAAGGCTCGGCGCCTATGGCTCAACGGGCTAAGGCGCCAGCCACGTACACCTGAGCTGGTGGGTTCGAATCCAGCCCGAGCCCGCCAAACAACAATGGTGGCTGCAATGGCCAGGCGTTGTGGCGGGCGCCTGTAGTCCCAGCTACTTGGGAGGCAGAGGCACGAGACTCGCTTGAACCCAGGAACTGGAGGTTGCTGTGAGCTGTGATGCCACAGCACTCTATCCAGGGTGATAGCTTGAAGCTCTGTCTCAAAATAAAAAAAAAAAAAATTATTTTACAGTGTATGGCTTCTTTTCCATAGACATAGTGAATTGCCTTTTGGTGTGCATTACAATCTAGCTTCATGCTTATATAATAATATAAAACTAGATAATAATGAAATAATTTCAATAATATGAAACTAGATTTTCATGCTTATATTATTATGATATATATTATGATACATGATTTTTGGTGTTTTATTCTTTCCTATATTTTTAGACAGGTATTCTGGATTTGCAGATTTTATTTTAAATCACTTTCTCAACACCTGCAAGTCCTGGAACACCCCACCAACACTGTAGGCCCCTATAGAGGGCATGTGCCAGAGAGATTCAGAGCCACTTCTAAGTGCTAGGAAGTCACAGGACACCTGTTAGGAGGGCAAGCATCCAATCTCTAGAGAAGGACATGTCAAACTTAATGAGGCAACATTAATATTCAGGGTTTATTGGACTAAGGTTGAGGACTGCAGCCCAGGACACACTTCCAAGTTACCTTAGGGAGTGCTCCTGAGAACAAAGGAGAAGCTAAAGTTTTTTATTTTTGAGACAGAGCCTCAAGCTGTTGCTCTGGGTAGAGTACCGGGGCATCACAGCTCACAGCAACCTCAAACTCCTGGGCTCAAGTGATTCTCCTGCCTCAGCCTCCCAAGTAGCTGGGAGTATAGGCACCTGCCACAATGCCCGGCTATTTTTTGGTTGCACCTGTCATTGTTGTTTGGTGGCCTGGGCTGGATTCAAACCCACCAGCTTAGGTGTATGTGGCTGGCATCTTAGCCGCTTGAGCCACAGGAGCCTAGCCGAAACTAAAGTTTATTCTTTAGAATAAAAGGACTAATCAGGAGAGGCAGAGATTAAGAAAGGTGTTCCTCAGGAATTCTCCCTGGTTTACAGAAATAACACTTGTCAGTGATCGGCTGTACATTGTTCTCACTTGGCAGCAATTGGTCTGCCCACATAGCAAGTGGCTTCAAAAGGTGATTATTTAGCTCAAAGGGGAGTGAGGCCTGATTGATGTTATATTTTAAGGGCCTCTGGCCCAAAGGGGTTTTCCTTCTCAGATACAAGGTTTTTTTTCTTTTTCAGACTGGAGCATTCTGTACTAAGCTTGTGGAGAGAGCAGAGGAGACATTCATTACAGTTGGGCGGTTGTCCGAGTTGTTTTAAATTTATGGGCAACAAAGCTGCTGCCCTGATGTAAAAGCACCCAGGTGTAGAGAACAGCAAAGTGCTTGTTGAGAAGCTGGAAAGGATGGAGATTTCTATCACTGCGACCACAAACAGCTATGAACATGCTAAAAGCTGGGCACTTGGAGGACCAGGCTCCTCTTGTAAGATTAGAGTCTCCTTCAGAATTTGATATGAGGTGCTCTGTCATCTGGGCCTCGCCGGGGGTGTTTAGTTT
Organism: Perodicticus potto; assembly: GCA_963574655.1. Lineage (NCBI taxonomy): Eukaryota > Metazoa > Chordata > Mammalia > Primates > Lorisidae > Perodicticus > Perodicticus potto. The sequence goes on along the minus strand of CAUYRH010142031.1, from coordinate 15,677 downwards.
AGTTTTGTTTGGAATTTTTGATGACTTGCTGTAGTTTGGTTCAATTGTCTTGTAGAACCTCCCACACCCTCGGCTGGTGGAGATACTGTCGACTTGGTCTTCTCCCCTGTGTATTTCCTGACACTGGATGTGGGTCTAGATGCTGGATTGGACCCAGGCTAAGAATACTTCACAGACGATGCTGTGACCACCTGCCGGATCACAGGCAGGAGGACACAGAACAGCAGGCTGTCTCCTGCTGGTATAGCTGACTTCGGTCTACTTAGCGAAGGTGATAATCACTGTATTTATCAAGGTAAAGGTGTATTTTCCTTCTAGACATTAGCAAATAGTGTCATCTGTTGAGTTACACTTTGATATCCTCCTCAACAACTTTTCACCCAGTGGTTTTGGCATCCACTGATGATCCTTGCCTGAATCTGTTTCTCCTTTGGGGTTGCAATAAAGGTAAATCCTTTCTTCTACATTTACTACAGGAAGATTTCTCCAAAGAAGAGTTCCCTCTTCTCTCTTTTTTTTTTTGTGTGTGTGCTTTTTGAGTATCACTGTAGAATCATGGATGTCTTTATATTAATAAATCAATGTCAATTGCCATCATCATTATTTCTGATACTCAAATTGTCTCAGTTTGGCCAGTGGAGCCCCTCAAGCTGCCTCTGGTGCCCTTTGACATGATCCCATTAGTCTTTGAGCACTTTCCTATTTTCTGGTACAATAAGCTGTCTTAGGCTTGACTTGCACTTTACTTGCTTTGGGCTTGGAATTAGCCGTTTCAATGAGGATCCTCAGTTCTCTTTCCTGGGGAATTGCACTTAGAGAGCAAGTTCAGGGCATGAAGTAAACTCATAGCTATTAGGTGTCATACAACAACTTTTCTACTCTTTAACTGAGTGCTATTAGTCACACACATGTACATGTACCTACAAATTCACACTGACAATTTTAATTTAAATTTAACATTAGTGAGTTTTTAGTTTAACCTTATTTTGTTTAATAGCTGTATCTATTTTCCCCTTTGAAGAAAATTATGGCTCCTAAAAACACAGTACTTTCTTGTTCCATCCAACAACATGCGTATAGCAGTTTCAAAATGTTAATAATAACTTTACTAGCAACAAACCCAATAAGTGCAAAGTGTATTCATAATACTTTTTATTCAGAGCATGTATCCTACTAAGGACATACAGCCCAAGTACCACCATGTTTGACAATTTCTTGAAATAATTCTTTCAGTCATGTTCTTTTTTTTTTTTTTTTTGAGACAGAGCCTCAAGCTGTCACCCTAGATAGAGTGCAGTGGCATCACAGCTCACAGCAACCTCCAATTCCTGGGCTCAAGCGAGTCTCTTGCCTCCACCTCCCAAGTAGCTGGGGCTACAGGCACCCACCACAACGCCCAGCCATTTTTTGGTTGCAGCCGTCATTGTTGTTTGGTGGGCCCGGGCTGGACTCCAACCCACCAGCTCAGGTGTACGTGGCTGGCGCCTTAGCCCGTTGAGCCACAGGCACCGAGCCACAGTCATGTTCTTGTTTTAGCAATTTGATGTATAGCTGGGCTTATTTCTTCAGGTATGCAAGTTTGGTCTGTTTTTTTTCTCATCTTTTAAATTTCATTTTAGTTTTTGCATATGTAAAGAATTTGCGTGGTTCAAAAGTTAAACCATTTTTTTTTTTTGTAGAGACAAAATCTCACTTTATTGGGGAGTGACATTGCGTCACACAGCTCACAGCAACCCCCAGCTCTTGGGCTTAGGCAATTCTCTTGCCTCAGCCTCCCAAGTAGCTGGGACTACAGGTGTCCGCCATAGTGCCTGGCTATTTTTTTGTTGCAGTTTAGCTGGGGCCGGGTTTGAACCCGCCACCCACAGTATATGGGCTGGCGCCCTACTCAATGAGCCACAGGCACTGCCCAGTCAAACTATTTTTGAAAGTATACAGAATGCTTGCTTCCAACCCTAACCTCTATCCCATTCTTACCTATATGCCTAATCATTTTATTAGTTTTTGGCTTATCTTTCCAGTGTTTCCTGAAAATAAATCAGCAAGTATGTGTATGCACACAGACACATATACAGTCGAACCTTCATAGCTGGCCGCCTCCCTACACTGACCACATCCTTAAGTTACCCTAATTCTGGACACGCACCCTATGTACATATTGTACACTAGGCCTAGTTCCTTATGTTGACCACCTCTGTCTGTTGACCAGTTTGTTACAGTCCCTTGGGTGGTCAACTTACAGAGGTTCTACTGTATATTCTTATTTATCTTTATTTTTCATACAAACAACTCTATATATACCACGTATATATCTTGTTTTTTCTACCACGTATATATCTTGTTTTTTCTTGTTTTTATCTTACGTATCATTCTATAACAGTTAATGGGAGGAAATTCTTGATTCTTCTTTTTATGGCTATTCAGCACTTCACTGTGTGACTACACCATCATTCATTCAACCAGTCTCCCATGAATAGACATCTGACAAACTCCTATCTTCTGAATCTAGCCAGGGGCCTCAACTTCCTGCCAACTTCTGCTTGAGGCAGACGAGGAAGGTGAAACTTTGGGGGACCTCACTCAAGACTTGGCACTCTTGGCCCAAAGCTATAGGGCTTATTCTGGCTGCTGATGCTGTGTCTGGCTTCAGCAAAGGTGGGATTAAGCATGTGTGTGATGCCTGGTATGAAGCTGCTCTGCTATGCAAGTTGGACTTTCCAATAAGCATAAACGGGCGGCGCCTGTGGCTCATCGAGTAGGGCACCGGCCCCATATACTGAAGGTGGCGGGTTCAAACCCAGCCTCGGCCGAACTGCAAAACAGAAAAATAGCTGGGCATTGTGGCGGGCACCTGTAGTCCCAGCTACTTGGGAGGCTGAGGCAAGAGAATCGCCTGAGCCCAGGAGTTGGAGGTTGCTGTGAGCTGTGTGACGCCACGACACTCTACCGAGGGAGACAAAGTGAAACTCTGTCTCTACAAAAAAAAATAAATAAATAAAATCCAATCATCCAATAAGCATAAAAGGCTGACCATTGGAACCACCTCCAGTCTCACGGAAGGGACATCAGCAGAGAGTAGGACCTGGCATGTCAAGGTCATCCACTGTAACCAGTTACTGCCCAGAGGAAAACTGATAGAAAAAGGCCTTCTATATTCTTAAACACAGACACAGTCAGCTCCAGGCAAAAGATGAGACCAAGTCTCCAACAGGACTTGAGGAATATGAGTCATAGCTCCACTAGGAATGGTGAAGGGGTTTCAAGCATGGAAGTGGGGAAAGGGACCCACTGATCTGGAAGACACAAAGAGTGTCAACTCTTATTATTTTCTTGGAGGTATTAATAGAAATTTAATTATCTGAGAAGCTGGATGAGGTCACTCCTGCGGGTTTCAGGGCCTACAAAGTTACAGGATCGTGAGGGCAGGGAGGAGGTGGGTGAGAAGGTTTATAGTCTCTGATACCAAGAGACAGTGGTGGGTTAGCTATGGGAGTACTAAAGAACCAGCAGAGCCCGAGGGCCTAAGGCTCTAAACAAAAGAGAGCTGCAAGTGTGTAGGCCCCATCCCAGTACCTTAGGAACATTCCCAAACGAGAGAATCCACCCTAAACTATGTTCTCACACTCAGCGGGCACCCATCCTACAGCTGGAATGTCTATGACATCTGCAGGTTAAAGATGACATCTACTAATCTCCAGTCGAGGTGAATCTCAGCCACACTGTGGACTCCAGAAACAGTGTGCTCCACCAATAACCCTGGACACCTGTAACCCCGGGCGATCACCAGATTCCAAGGTGGCCTTTGAACTTGTTGTTATCACCAACCAGTGGGTGTGGCCCTAGAAGTCCCATACCCTACAGGAGGAACACAATGTCATGGGAACTGAAGGCAGAGAGGAATGTGCCATTTCTGCGTGCTTTTGCTGTTGTGCCAGATGTCTAAAATACCAATCCTTTTTTGGTCTACGTGAGAGAGAGCTTTCCATCTGTCAAGATTCAACACTGACATGGCTTTGCTAATGGAGCCTTTCTTGGGCCCCCTCAGGTGGAATGGCCCAATCCTTTCTTTGGGTTCTTACTGCATTCATTCCTGCCTGGGTTTCACAGACTTTGAATCATCTCTATTCTTAGTACTTTGCATTGTGTAAGGCATCTCTCTGGTACTCAATGAGTGTTCAGAGAATAAATAAATAAATGGATGAGTGAATGAATTCAACAAATGAGGAAACTGGCCTGAAGGTGATTTGCCCATTTACCCACTTGCAAATTTCTCTTTGCACTTACCAGGAATAATGACCAAAAATGACCAAAACTTAGACTGGATCTTTCACCCCAGGAAATCACTTGTCCTTTATAGGGGTGTGGATTGACCTCAGCATACTTGTTATCATTCCTAATAATTCCCTCTTGTTCCTACCTGGGTGGAGCTAACCTTGTGGTATAGTTAGAAAAGCTTGTCCTCAACCCCTGCACTTACTCACCTGACTTCACCTGAAGATTTGACCTTTTGGTCTCTCCATCAGTCCACAAAAGTGCATTGAAGACCCATTGTTGTTCTCTACTAGCACAATGCCAAGTGCAAAGACAGGCTCAGGGCACTGGCTTGAGCCTCAAATTCAGCCAAGTCTGGTAAAGACACATGCTCAGAGGTCACAAAACCCTTTTTAAGGCACAGCAGTTTCCCCTAAGAATCATGAATTTAGAGTTTCTGAGCTTCCTATAGAAATCTCACCATGACTACTGCTAGAGACAGGAAAATCCCCAAGTGTTTTTATTACTCTCTAAGCTCTCTTACCGCTTAACACAACACATCAAAAGATGTGTGAAGGTTTTTCTCATACACACAAACACCCAACCATGCCATTCACACCAGCTGGGTCTTTTTCAATTCCATTCCACTCCACTCCACTCCATCCTGACTCCATCTACATGGAGACAGCTTCAGATCCTACAGGCTGAGGGCTCAGTCCCAAAAGACTGTCCCCCACCTCAGACACTAATTGCAAATCCTACATTGTAGCCTGTGTGTCAGGTACAAATTGGGGTTTATGCAGCCCCCTCTTGGGCTCAATTAATTTGTTAGAGCTATTCACAGAACTTACTAATGCTTACCTGTTATTATAAAGGGTATCAAAGGAGAGAGATGAACGGTGAGACGGAGGAGCTGTTCAGGCCAAGGTCTGAGGGAAGGAGCATGGCACTCTCATGCCCTCATCAGGCCTACCACCCACCAGGAAGCTCCTTGGGTTCAGCTATCCAGAAGCTTCCTAAACTCAGTCCTTTGGGGTTTTTATGAAAGCCTCATTATGTAGGCATGATTGATTAAATCACTGGCCATTGGTGGTCAGCTTAACCTTCAGCCCCATTCCCTTCCTGGAGTTTGAAGAGGGTGGGGCTGAAATCCCTAACGCTTCCATCATGCTCTGAACCATCTTCAGGATGGTCAGCCTCCATCCTGAATATACCTAGGGGACCCAGCCACCAGTCACCTCCTTAGCATAAAAAAAGACACCCTTGTCACTCTGGAGATTCCCTGGGTTTTAAATAAGTTGTATGGCAGGATACAGGGATAAAGACCAAATATATATCTTACAACATTACAAGTACCACCAGGCATAAGTTTCTCATGCTACAAAGGCTCCTTCTTCTTTAGAAAACCACCTGTTTTCCTTTCTAAGGAAAGTAGGTTCTTACAAAAAGTAGGCTGTTTGAGGGTCCAGAATTTCAACATATGCCACCCAACAGCCTCTCCTGCCTCTGCATTTTTGGAGGAATTTCTCACCTTGTGGATTTGTAGCCTCCAAAGTAGGGAGCAAGCACACTCAAAGAGGTGCACGTGCTCACTGCTGTACCCTAGTGGGCCCTTCCCTGTGCCAGTCCCATGATGTGAAAAGATGGAGAAATTTACACCTGAACATCTAGAGTGAAAAGTCCTGCCTTTGTCACGGAAGCCACTGTGGCAGATGCTCAGCCCTGGGCCCTTCGGTTAGCACAGGGCCATCAGAGGAGGGAGAAGCTACTCTGTGTCATGGACCTGAATGTATGTTTGAGGGGTTGGGGAGGTAGAGCGTGAAGAGGAAGGGGAGTGAGAATGAGATGGTAGAATGTTCTGCAAGATGAGACCCTTCCTCTTAAGTCAAAACAAATGGTCAAAAAACACAGGAAAAGATACTAGACATGGCTAGCTATCAGGGTATGCAAATCCAAACCACAATGAGATATGACATCACACTCACTAGGACAGTCAGCATAAAACAGTTAGATAACAACAAGCGATGGTGAGGATGTGGAGAAACTGGAACCACATGCACTGCTGGTGAGAATGCAAATAATCTAGCAGCTCCTTAAATGTGGTATAATATAGGGTTATACCATTGCATATGCCTATATACTCCTAGGCATATAACCCAAGAGAAATGCAAATATATGTCTGCACAGACACTTGTACATAGCCCCAAAGTGGAAATAACCCAAATGGCCATCACCTGATCAATGGGTAAATAAAATGTGATCTATCCATACAATGGAATATTATTGAACAATAAAAAGGAATAAAGTATTGATACCTGCCAAGTGAAAGAAGCCAGTCACAAAAGACACACATGATTCCATTCACCTTGAAGTCCAGAATAGGGAAATCTACAGAGCCAGAAGGTAGATTAGCAGTGGGTTAGGACTGGGCTGGTTGGGTGGGGCAGAGGTCGGGAGATGGAGGAGACAGCTGAAGCATTTGGAGTTTCTTTTAGGAATGATGAAATGTTCTAAAATTGACTATGGGGATGGTTTCACATATCTGTGAATAAACTAAAAATCATTGAATTGTACACATGAAATGAGTGAACTATATATACATGAATTATATCTCAGTAAAACCATTAAAGACAAAACAAAAAAGCAAGGCTATAGGTTTTGTTTTTCCTTTTTTTTTTTGTGGAAACCAATGATAGAGCAACAGTCTGTGAGGTGGGAGGGCTGGGCCAGAAGGGAGGCAGGTGCAGGTATCGGCAGACATGGCGCCAGGCTTGGTACCTCCTCCAAGCTATGGAATTGGGGCTGAATTAGGAAAGTAGCTGAGAAGAGAGAATGATCAGCATCTGAGAGTGAAGTGGTGGACGGGGACACAGAGGACCCTTTTGCAGTCCTAGCTGGAGTCACTGCATATGGACAGGGGTACCGTCACTGAGACCAGGAAATGTGCAGAGGACACAAGCTTAGCACTGGAGTTCCTGAGAGGGTGGGGTGGAAGAGTACAAAATGGAAAAGGCCTGGGACCAATAAGCTCATCAGGACTTCTGTCCCCAAGAAGTAAAGCAAGTCCCTAATGGTGACAAGTAACCACACATCTGTATGTGTGGCTCAAATAGCTTTCTTGGGGGATTAAATAATGATTTAGGGCTGGGGTACCCCAAATTTCCCTAGCACAGGAGAGGACCTAGAGAGAAGAGATGACACTTTGAGCAGGTCGTGTTCAGCTCACTAAAATGCCTTCACCTTAAAACCACTACAGTGTCATAGACAGTGTTTGTGGTGAGAGGGTCCCTGTGATTTATAGCAAGCCAGGCATGCTACTGAGAAAGTTCAAAGACATCTCCTCGGGCTTTAACAATGGCCTTGAACAAAGGTCTGTGCGAAATGACGCCATTACCTGGAACTGTATGCCATCTTTCTTTGGAGGCAGCTTCTTAACACATTCCCTCAGGTCCAGGTTAGCTCATCTGTTTAACTCATACTCCTGGTATTTCTGGAAGCAGATCTATGAGGTGACTGTCTCTTGAAAGATTTCAGAATAATAAAGCATTATGACAGAGATGTGTTTTTCAAAAAATAGAAATTATTCAAAAGGGGAGGAAACAGTCACTGGTCAGCTTTATAAAAATGCCCATCTATAAAGTGAACAGAAATTATATAAAGTGAAATAATAACCTGGGGGTCTTTCTTCACCCTTTTATTCATGTGTCTACTCAAGCATTCTTCTCACACATAGAGAGAATTGGGTGATTTTTTGACTATAACACTATAGTCTGAAGTGGTGTGCTGCACTAATTAGCTGGAGAAAGATTTAAATCAATATTTTAATTATCTACTAGGATAACAAATCATCCCCAAACTCAGTGGCTTAAAACAACCACCATGGTTTTCTCTCTGACTGTTGTGTGGATCGACTGGCTTTAGCTGACAGTTCCTCTGACCTATGAGGTCGGCTGGGGCTATTAGCTGCCGGGGCGTGATTTTGCTAGAACATTCCAAGATGTCTTCTTCACTCATGTGTTCGGTCTTTTGGTGCCCCTCCCTGTGGCTTTCTCTCCATGGAAGAATCTCATCCCCTACGGCCCCTCTGGGCCCTGGTCCCTAGAAGGAAATTGGACTTCTATAGCTGGGCACAGGAAAAGACACTGCCTGGCCTTCTCAGGCCAGAATGGGCACAGCGTCACTTCCACTATGTTCTGTGTGCTGAATCGAGTCTCAGAGCCAACCCAGACTAGTGTGAGAGTGGACACCACCAGCTCCCCACAGTCGTCAGGTGTGGCTTCCTGGGAGGAGTCTTTGAACACGCTGGTGGCCACAACCCTCAGTGACAGAGAGGATGTGTGGTGTGATGGGTAGAGCGGCAGCTCTGGAGTCGGACACAGGCTGACATTTTATCTCATCACTTCCTCTCTGTGTGTCCTTGAGCAAGTAACTATGCATCCTGGGCCTCAGTTTCCCCAAATGTACAGCACGGGAAAGAATGCCTATCTTATAGAGTTTGCGGTGTAGATTAAAGGGGACAGCAGGTATGTGGAGGATTTGGCCGAGTGGCCGCACAGTAAACAGGAGCTACACATTCGTGGCAGGTGGTTCGTAGGTGTCTTTGTTGGCACAAGCCTCACTCGGAGAAGACCTGAGAAGGAGCCTCAAGGACAGAGAAGTTTTTTTAGTTTATCTGAATTTCAATACACCCTATCCAATTCATACAGCATTTTGAAAATGAGGCTGCTAATTCTGTTCTATAGAAGCTAGTGGCTCTCCAAGGTGTGAAACCACAAAAGGCCCGTCAGGCATCCCTGAGCAGTGAGGGACATCCTTATCACAGGAGCAAAGGAAATCACTGGCAGCCTGCTGGGCCACAGCTCTGGGCCACAGCTCTGCTGGAGGAAGCTAAGGCTCAGGACACAGCCTCCAGGGCACCAAGGTCGGCCCCTGGGGAGCCGTGTGCCTGGGTGTCGGGAAAACGTTCTAGTATCAAGCAGCATCAACACCACCCCATGCGGTGCCCGCGGATTTCTTTGTCCAGCTCACGTCTCTCTCAGAACTTCAGACATGCACAGCCACCTGCCTACTTTACCTCCCCTTGAGTGTCTAGGAGCTGTCACTGATGGAGCGCTCCAAGCTAGACCCCTGTAGGACAGGGGGCTACCGCCTTGGCCCCCGTGAGCTGCCTTCTGCCATGGCGTCCTTATGCCATCTCCTACCCTGGACTGTGGCTGGCCCTGGGACTTGCTGTGAGTGAACAGAGGTTGTACAGGAAGTTGCACCCACAATTCGATTATGAACGATTGGGACGTGCACCTTGCTGGTCTCTCCCCAGGGATTCTCATGCAGAGAACAAAACAAAACAATAAAATTCACCCCAATTCATAGCTGCATCTTTTTTGCAAAGTTGCTTAGGAAAGAGATTACTAAAATATATCCATTAAAAAAAGGAGTAAAAACATCCACATTTAAATCAACATGGCCTAAAACATGAAATCCAGGGATCATTTGAGGTGGGGGTCAGGGCCACTCGGGCCGAGGGCTCCCAGGGACACACACCTGTCCCAGATGTGCTGGCCCTGTGAGGTGAGTATGGCCCTGATGCCAGGCCACACTTCCCCTTTGAGATTTCACTTTTGTGTTAGTTTTCTATTGATGCGGAGCTAATTGCCTAAAAGTTTAATACATTGAAATGTATCGGCTTAAAGTTTCCATGGGTCAGAAGTACAGGTATAGGCTGGCCCAGAACTCTCCTTCCAGATCCCAAAGGAACTCAAGCTCTCACTGCTTTCCAGCTTTGCTCAAGACTTTCCAGGCAAGACCTCCCCTGCCATCCTCCTTACACCCTCGACATTGCCAGGGCCACCTCCTACCCCGTGCCCTGCCTCCTTTCTCTTCTCAGCCCAATGCGAGCAGGAGGGGGCGCTGCTGCCCCAGGCTGGTGGACAGCCACCGCAGTGACAGTCAGCTTTCTTATCTCCAGCTCTCTCCCAGCTGTCAGGACCCTGCCGCTGTCTCTCTCCTGCCCTGACCTTGTGGGTGGCAGAGGCTTAGAAGGTGGGCGTCATGACCTGTGCTACCCCCTCTTCTCCTCCCTTTCTCATCCCCTGCAGGCCCCCTTAAGCACCTGTGGGCTGACACCCTCAGTGTAGGCTCTTGCCCCCAGTGATCTTAGAGACCCGGCTGAACTGTGTTTGATTATGGGTCTACTCTCTTCCTCCGGAGCACAACTCCCCAGGGAGGCTCGGCCCTGCCTGGTGGTTGCTGTAGTTTGACTGTGTCCCCCAAGTGCTCAATGCAACAGTGCTGAGAGACGGGTACTAAAGATTTGTGAAGCCCTTCTGACCTGATAAGGTCAGGAGGGGATCAATGCTGGTTATAAAGGCTTGAGGCTGTGTGTGTGTGTGTGTGTGTGTGTGTCTTTCTCTCCTCCATCCTCACCACATGTGACAGCTTCCACCACATGGTCCCTTGATCTTGGACTTCCCAGTCTTCAGAACTATGAGCCCCTTAAATTTCAATTCAGTGTAAATTACCCAGTCTGTAGTATTCTGTAACAGCAGCACAAAAAGTGAGGCAGACAGGTCCATCTCAAGGCGACAGGCAGCTCACAGGACTGCGGTGCACCTGACACCCTGCAAAGCAGCAGTCTGGGGTCTGACCTATGGGGTCAGCACTGTCCCACGCTGCCTGCAGGCCCTTGCCCAGCACATGCCTGTCCTCCCTTCCACACTGTGCATCCCTGTGCCTCGAGCTTCTGGGAGAAGCCGTGAATGGGTTCAGACACCCTTGTTCTGAGAGTAGAGCAAAGCACATGGCCTGAGTCTGGGACTCTCCTGCCTACCACTGTGGCGCTGCCTGTGTGGCCATGCACGGATCCCATTCTCAGCTCACCCAGACCCTTGCTCCAAAAGGACTCAGGTATGCTGCTGCAGCCACCCAAGCACTGATCAGTACAAGTGGGAATGTCCCCAGAGTCTGCACCTTTGAAGAGATCTGTGGGTCACTGTTGTTTCTGTCTCCCTGAAAACTGTCACCCTTGGAGCATTCTGGTAGCACATCTTATCAAGATTCAAATGCTCTTTTCTTTGGGGAGGAAGATTTATTTCCAGAAACTACTCTGAAATTCTGATAATTAGTGATTTCCATTAGTGGCCCAGTGGCCTATCTACTGCTCAGCCCATGTGGCATGACCTGGCCAGGCTGGGCACAAGGCCCGTCTCACACTCTGCCTGCCTGCAATATTGTTCTATGGGGCAATTTCCTTCCTGAGAAGAAATTCAGCAGTTTCTAGTGCACAGGGTCCAAAGCAAAGGCCCAAATGTCACTGTCCAGGCTTCTTTCAGTATTTCATACACAGAATTCCTCAGTATCCCCAGGGATTGGTTCCAGGAACCCCTGAGCAGGCCAAAATCTACCCATACTTATTATACTATGTAGAAAATGGCATGGTATTTGCATACAATCTATGTACAGCATTCAATCATAGGTGATGATTATTTCATTTTTAGAATACTTATAATACCTAATATAACATAAATGCTTTATAAACATTCGTCATATTGTATTGTTTATAAATTTCTTTGTTATATTATTTTCCATTTTATTTATTTATTTCTGAATATTTTCAATCCATGTGTCTTTGAATCCACAGATGCAGTAAGTATGATCCAAGTTGGATTTTTACATTTAACAAATTGTCAGAGACATACCAACGTCTTTCAGAAACTATTAATTGAAATGTTCACACTCTAATCTGAGAGGCTGCTCTGTGTTGCTGTATAATAGTTTTAAGAAAGTTATCAAAGCATGGTGCACTTGAAATATGCTTTTGAAAGGATGCGATGATCATTCAGACCTTTCCCCAACTTTTGACCATTGTCCAAGATTTAATTTTTTCCTCTTATCCTGATTTTTAAGTCAAATCCACTTTATTGAGGCATACTTTAAATATAATGCAATGCTCCCGTTGTAAGCAGGACAACTACTTACTATGCAAATAGTTACAGAAAGTGTCCTTACTGCGACTATTTCTGTGTTACTGAGTCAGAATACCAGATGTTTCCATCACCCTGAAACATTCTTTCCTGACCCTTCCCAGTCACACCCTCTAGCTAGCCAAGCACCCTGTATTGAGAAGAAGGTTTGTAAAACAAAGGATTTTTTCTCATTGATTATCCCTTCCCAGCACAAAGATCTCTGTCTCTCTCTGTCTCTCTCAGTCTCTCTCGTTCTGTTCTGCCAGCAGCCTGACAGTTTGTGAGTTGGAAGCGCTGAGCTCCTTCTGGCTCTCCTGACTAGGGCAATGGAACAGGCCTTATTGTTTCTGTAACCTTTCTCATGTCTGTTCACTCCTCTGCCTCCAAGAGCCCATCCTTCCACCTATCTGTCCATCCAATTAAGCAGATGGCATTACGAGTCATTAGGTACCAGGAATCCCTTCCACACAACTTGTGTTTTAACAAGAAAGACAAATAACAATTATGCTAGAAAGATAATACTTATCATAGGAAAGAACAGGGCCTGGTGGAGCTCCAGCAGGAGGAGCTTGGGGAAGCCACAAAACTGAGGGTGACCTGAAGGATAGATATTAAAGAACCAGGTCATTATCACAGTGATGCTTACTGAGTGCGGAGGCTGGGCACAGAGGCAGCTGTTAGTGACCCAGACAGAGGTGGGCAGGACAGATGTGGGCCTGCTCTCATGGGGTGCACATGGTTGTAGGGGTAGCCGGGCTGGCCTAGGACAGTGAGATGATTTTCTAAGCAGAGAGAACATTCAAAATGGTACATAGGGAAGCGAGAACGTGATCAGTTAGAAGCACTGAAAATTCCACCTGGCAGCGTCCGAGTATGAATGTCACCTAGGGGCGGCCTGGCTTGGGAGAGGAATCTGAGCAGTGGCCATCACTTTCGCCTGGCACTCAGTTGCTGTGCAGCCTGGCCACCAAGTCACCAGAAGCTGCAAGGAGAGGAAAGGTCGAATGCAGGCAGCGCCTCTCCGTCGCTTGCAAGCCCTCTCCTCGGTCTCTTTCAATCTCCTTTCAGCCATGACTGAAATGACTTTGCACAAACAGCGGGGAAGAAAATGAGGTGAGAAATCTACGCACCTGATTGCCACGTAACTTATGGTGCATCACAGAGTGAGAATTTCAGATGTGCATTAAGGATTGCCAAGGGGGCAGCATACTTAAAAAAACAAAAACAAAAACAAACAAACAGAAAAACCTTCCAGGGAAGAAAGAAAATTTGTTATTCCTAGTCTACCTACTTCCCAAATACATTAGAGGTAAGCTATTTACGCAGCTTCCGTTTGAACTGTTGACCTTTTGATGAGCGCCAATGGCTGTGCATCTATTACGCTGAGGCAAATATCCCCCAGGCTTCGGCAGGCAGCTGCCCAGTCACTTTCGGTCACAACATGCCCGTACAGCGCATTTAATCTTCTGCAATTTCATATCTGAGAAAATCTAACTACTTTGTAGTGATTTCTGTACATTTCACCTAAAATTAAAGCTCTCTGAAAACCCAAACCTCCTGTGGGCTCTAATTCACACAATATTCTAGAAATGTAAAATCCTAATTGCCTGCTGACTTCAAATCAATGTTTCTAACCCAAGTTAAATATCTGCACAAATTGCCCCATGGATTTATGGCCCTCTACTATGATTCAGCATTCACTCTGAGGGGCTGGTTTTCTTTGCTTGGATGGCCCCAAGCCACTTACCATCAGATCAGTAATATAATTCTATCAAAACCCATGAGAGAAATACTTTCAATTGATGGTGAAGTGTGTTCTGCATCATCGCACCCGTTTGGGGTTTGTCCTTTTGCATTTGACTGAACCCCTCTTGGATAGAGTGATGCGGAGTCCTGGGCACATTCATGGTTTCTTCCTGCTTTTGAAATCTTTTAATGTGAAAACCTGTAACTTTGTGCACTACTGGTTTTAGAATTTCAGCTAAGGCTGCCACAGACCATTCAAAAGGCATCTTTGCCCTGAGTGAGGACGTCCACTGACCTGTATTTTTGACTTTAAGGTTTGTTGGCTTCAACAGCAGTGGGATCCCTGACACTGCCCCTGTACTCCAGTTATGTGAAGAAACCCACTGGGAATCTGAGCTGACCGACAACTTCCAGGATTATGAACTAGGACCTAGGATCTTGGCCTAGCACACTGCTCAGTCCTGTGGACTCTGGGTTATTTAAAAGGATGATAAGTGGGCCAGGTGTGGTGGCTGACGCCCGTAATCCCAGCACTGAGAGGCCGAGGTGGGAGGATTAGTCGAGTTCAGAGGTTCGAGATCACCCTGAGCAAGAGTGAGACCCGTCTCTACCAAAAATAGAAAAACTAGCTTGGTGTGGTGGTGCGCACCTATAATTCCAGCTCCTGGGAGGCTGAGGCAAGAGTATCGCTTGAGCCCAGGAATTTGAAGTTGCTCCAAAGCAGGTTGACGCCACTGCACTCTAGCCTGGATGACAGAGTGAGATTGTTTCAAAAAGCCTCCCAAAAAGCCTGTCCAAAGAAACCTCACACAAAATGATGATAAATGACAGCCTCTCCCCACCTCTGCCACCAATATCTTTTTGGAAATACTTCCCTTCTATCTCTAGGTGGTCAGTGCATGAATCGGCTCAATAATCAGATGTGACCAACTTGAGTGAAGTGTGGGGCTTGCTTAAACCTTGAACACTGATGACTTTAAAACATGTAAATGGTTTTGGAAAATGACAGGATGGTGCTTCTCATAAATGGGGGGAAAAGGAGCATGTGAATTAAATGTCAAATGTTAAGCTTGACCAAGATTGTCATTTGCTAGATTTTAGCAAATAACTCCTGAGTTATTTAGGCCTTCGTGGGTGAGTGCAGGAAAGTCACCATAATTTAAAAGAGTTCCAGGGAAAAAGCTACCAGAAATTTAAACAGAAGGCTTATGGACCAATCTTCTGAACATATAACTGGCCTTTGTAACTTAGTAGCTTCTGTGGACATCTTTCCTAATGGAAAAGAAAACTTCTCAAGTTGTCCAAAACGTTATTTGACAGAGGTGCTGGTGAATAAGGCTTTCATCATAATATCATCTACCTGTAGAAGGCAAATACTCAAACTTCTGATTTTGTTTTTATCCATTTTCCCCTTTCTAAGTGAGGTATTGTTAGTGTGGTGGACCTTCCTGCTGTGAACCACAGCACCAGAATTAGGAATTTCTGAGCTCAGACTGACAAAGGAATATGTTTTCCTGAGATCACAGAATTCAAAAGGGTCACAGATTAATCCCAGGAATAAAACGATGAACAAATAACTTTTCCGTAAATAGCATATTGTGCCGATTTATTATAGAATGCAATTAAAAAAAATATTTTGAGGTTAGCCTCTCCAGTTTAAAAGCACTTAACTAGAAACACTTGAACAGCAATGTAATGGTCTCTTCCTTACCGGCTCCC
>CAUYRH010142026.1:0-18945 GCA_963574655.1 Perodicticus potto | reverse complement strand
GGTTCAAATCCAGCCCGGGCCCACCAAACAACAATGACGGCTGCAACCAAAAAATGGCCGGGCATTGTGGCGGGTGCCTGTAGTCCCAGCTACTTGAGAGGCGGAGGCAGGAGACTCGCTTAAGCCCAGGAATTGGAGGTTGCTGTGAGCTGTGATGCCACAGCACTCTATTCAGGATGACAGCTTGAGGCTCTGTCTCAAAAAAAAAATAAAAAATAAAAATAAATAAAAAAATTAAAAAAAAAAAAAAGCATGCAGGTGGCATATCAGGAATTGTTAATATTTGACAGGAAATGACAGAATTCATTTTGGCTAATCACATATTAGCCATAACTAGACCCCTAGCCTTTCCTTAAATACAAGGCGTTTTTTTAAAACATAGGAAGAACATAAAATATTAGGTGACCACCACTTTCTTTGTCATAGTCCTATATGCACAATAAGCTCTCGTCAGTATCTTAGTGAAGATAGTGTGTGAAAAAGACCATGTGACATTATAGCAAAGGCAGAGACACAATATTAATGAAGAAATCCTGGAGACTTGAGAAACAAGGAGAGTTAATATGCAACAGATTCGAAACAACTGGAAGAGTAAAATGTGAATTCAAAATAAGGCACGATAAGCGAATCTCAATATTTAGAAAAATTTGACAAATAATTGCTGCACATTGTGAACACTATTTCTTCATATTCTGAAGAGAATACCCAAGATCTTCGGAGTCCCTTGGCGAGGAATCTCAAAGGCTTTCCAGAGATTCTATCACCACATATCATAACTTCCAGTACTCGTCTCTTCCAAGGGAAAGTAACAAAGTGGAATTATTCATTGGGGATTATGGTGATAAAATATTCACAGTTCCTATTAAAGCAATAATGTGCCAGTTTTTAAATTACTGAACTATTCTGTTTGTTATTTCCAAGGGAATCTTATTAGCAAAGATAGAACACATGAGCATGGTTTTACTGTGGAATTCATCACATGTCTGATTAGAGCATATTTAAAAATACATTTCTGTTATCTCCTCCTCTCGCTCTAACCAGGTTGAAATGACAAGGAATCTCAGGGTTGTTAAATTCAGAGGACACGAAGGAACTTTGTAACTTCTGAAATTGCACCAGCAATACACATACTAATGTAGACAGTAAAAAGAAATAAAAAAATCCAAAATATACTTTCAAAGTAGATCTGGTTCTTTATACATACAATGACCCCCAAAGCATTGTGGATATAGTTGTCAGCATCATCGTGGTCCAGCAATATGGTAATGCAAACCCAACACTCTACTTAGAAACGTCGTCACTTGCTCCAGTTAGCGTTGAACTGAAAATATCTATGTTGCCAAGGACAAAGAATGAGTAGTCTATTCTTTTTCAAAATTTTCAACACCATTTTTTTATTCAGCCAATTTACATAAACAGCCCATTGTGAAGTAAGCAGTTCCGTTCTATAAACCTGTAGTTAACAATAATTCAAAAGATGGCTTGTCTTGTTCTCCTATATGTCTTTAGTTTAAAATAATAATGTGAAATAAACTTCCTATGTCACTTACCTAATATTCCACTGCACTTTCAAATTGTTGGGCAAGTGGTGAATTTTCAGATTTGAGAATTTTAATGACTGTTTAGTAAGAGGTCACACATTACCTCTTACTAAAGAATAGTGTTTTCAAATAATTGTATGTACTTGAAAAAAGTACATCAACTAATTGTGAATGACGGATGTTCTACTTCTGAATTAAAAGTGGTTCTTTTTTTCTAATCAAGTGGGTCCTTTCTAGTCACAGGGAAATTGGAGTGGAACCAGCAGATGTGTGGAAAATCAAATCACTCTTTATATCACCACCTCCCACTTCTATTAAAATGAAAGGAGAGTGTTCTGAAGACGGGAAGGATTAAGAGTTTCAATTCTTTCCAATCCAAGTATTGCTCTGACCATCTATAAGTTCCTGAGGAATCCGGGTTTGACTCCTCTGATCAGACAGAGACAGCTGCAACTTGCAGTGTAGAGCAGGGCAGGCATGGACCAGAGTCACCTTGTTACATTAGCCTTTCCCTGGAAGGGTGTCACAGGAAGGGCCTTGGTCTAGGTACACTGTTGATCAAGAGCAGCCAAGTTTTTATATGTACAATACCCTCTAAGTAAAGGGACATCACTAAAACCAACCAAACTCCTCTTACCTAACACTTGTCCACACATTCAAACTTCTATACTTTAACCCATGTGTTTATGACTTAACGTCTATAGCATCACCTAATTTAAGGGTCTTTCTTATAACTAGTAATAGAGACTCATCAATCACTATGTTCATATTTGTGTAGAAGACACACACCCCTCAAGAGGGAGTTTTCCTGAGAATTCCTACTTATATATAAGTATTTTCAAAGATGTCTCAACTGAAGATGCATAGAAAATATTTGTAATAAATGAAGGCCTGCAAATGTTGATATCAACAAAGAAATTTGGGGTATGTGTGAGCTGAACACATAACAGCCTAGTATATGTGATATAACTGATGTGAACTCAGCAACCTGAAGACACATGATGATAACATAAAGAAATGAAGCAAACAGAAAATAAATTATGGAAAATGAAGAACAGCTTCAGAAGTCACCTCCTGCTTGGCTCCAGCTAACTGTTGGCATTTGCTTTTGGTGTTACCAAGTCTTCTGATTTTTACACAGAAATATGGCAAGGCATACAAAAGTGATATGTCCGAAGAAAGCAAAGGGAACAATTATTAGAAAGGGAAGGAACAAGAAAAGAGAGACTTCCCCTAAGATTGTAAAATGTGAGAAAAGACCCCAGCTTCCTGTGAGGAGAGACATAGTCTCCATTTTCCTGGCTCCACATGAGGCTGAAAGGCATTTTCTTAAATAAGGAACAAGTGTCCAGCCTGTGCTATTTATTTTGCAGACAACTTAGATGCTGTTTTACAAAGTAAAGTGGTCATCCAATTAATGATGAATAAATATCTAGGTAAGGTTGATGAAACTCATATTCTGAAAGCCCAGTTAGAATGAAGGACACTCAAAGCTCCAGTTTAGATTCCAGGAGCTGTCTCAGTGCAGAGAACAAGGAAAATGATTTGAAAACATAAATAGATTTTGGCTATTTAAGACTAAATTCAAATCAATTCACCAAATGGAATCTTGTATTTGACTCCATAAAGTCGAGTGTTCTGTAAGGTTTACTCGCAGTATAAGTATGTTAACCTCACTTTGAACTCAGTATATGTACACAGGTTGATATTGAATTTTTATAAACATCATCAATCTGAAATTAGAAAGATAGTACACATACAGTTAGTTCTAACTTTGAGGCCTATCTGCTAGCCACTTTTAATAATGAGATTATATGACTATAAATATTATTAGGAACACTATCTTATTGAAAACTGATGACATGACTAAAACTTACGTTCATCTGCTTTGTAACACACTGAGTGTGTGCCCACCATGACCAGGCACTGAAGTGGGCACAGAGGATGTAATGAAACATGGAAAGGTTCAGAGTCAAACAACAGGCCAGGTGGCAAAAGACAAAAGGAAAATGGCATGGGGATGAATCTCGATAAGGGCAAAGTGTAATTCAAGGAAAAATTCAAGGCAAATAGAAGAGGCTACCCTTTTACTAATAAATGGTTGGGGATGTAATCAAGGTTTGTGTCATTAACTGTCTGAAGTGCTGAATTACATAAAAAATGAAGCAAACGTTTTGGAGAACAAAAGGAAAAATTGGCAGAGACATAAGAACATGATGGCCTTGCATCTTTCTTACTAACTGTCAAATAATGCAAACAACAGACGCACTGAGGACGATAATATGAATAGTTTAACATTCGATTACATATTACCAGTAAGCAAACATGGAACACTAGGAAAGGAGAGGGTTAGTTGATTTTAATAAAGCAGTCATTAATTCATTTTAAAATGGAACAAAACCTAAAAAGATTAATTTAAGATCTGGTTTTTAAATTTATTCCCCTACCCCTCCCGTCTCTGCATATTCTAATTGTTTCTGCTCACTCTGTGTTGACCTCAGTCCCTCCAACCATCCTTGGCTTCCAGAGCCTTCTTCTTTCCTACTAGAAAATGACTAGTAGTGGTTAGTGTCACATCTCCCAGCTAAGACATAGGAGGGTCGTATCCAAGATCTGAGAGAGAAAACAGATCACCTAAAAGGATCAGGAATCAAAATAGAATCAGCTATTTGACTAACACTGACAGGTACAAGACAGTGAGTTTATAATTCTGGGAGGTACAACACATACTCTAAAATATTCCAAGAAACTGGTTTATATACTAAAATTATATTCTCGCCAACTTTCCCATCATGTGAAGTGATGAACTTCCTATGTGCTATATTTCCAAAGTTAACGTCAGGTGTATCTTTCATAGGAAGATGTTCTGAGACACCTGCCGCCAAAAATGAAGGAGGGCGGTAAGTCGTGGGGGAAGGTGGAGTCAGAAAACAGGGGACCTGTCACAGGGAGCGAAGAGAATTCCAGGATAATGATAACTGGAAGTCCCAAGAAGACTTAATAGAGTCAGAGAAATATCTAGCCCAAAGTGGAACAGGAGGATAAAGTCCTCCAAAGGTCTATATCTAAGATTGAGGGGAGGAAAGGGCAAGAGAACTTGATATGCTACTAGGTTTGGGACTACATTAATTTATTTTATTTATTTATTTTATTCTTTCAGGTTCACGGAAGGTACAAAGAATTAGGTTATAATGTTTGCATTTGTTAGATAAAGTCCCTCTTATAGTTGAGTCCCACCCCAAGAGCTTTGCCATACACCAAACCCCTCTATCTCCCTCCCTCCTCTCCTCTCCCCACTCCCTCATTCCCAAACTCAAAATTGATTTGAGTTTTACTCTCATTTGAGTTTTTCTCTCCATTAGGTGTGGATGTATTAGATTATCTACTGGCTTCATGTTAGAATTTAGTACATTGTATTCTTACTTCTCCACTTTTTTTGAGACAGACTATCAAGCTGTCACCCGGTAGAATGTCATGGCATCATCATAGCTCACGGTAATCCCCAACACTTTGGCTCAAGCGATCCTCTTGCCTCAGTTTTTTCTATTTTTAGTACATACAGGGTCTTGCTTTTTTCTCAGGCTAGTCTTGAACTCATGAGGTCAAGCAATCCACCTGCCTCAACCTCCTAGAATTCTAGGAATACAAGTGTAAGCCACTGTGCCTGACCTCCATTCTTGGAATATTTTACTAAAAAGAATATGTTCCACCTCTGTCCAGATTAATACAAAAGATGTAAAGCCTCCATCTTTTTTAATGGCTGAATTATATTCCATGGTATATATATACCACAGCTTGTTAATCCATTCCTGGGTTGGTGGGCATTTAGGCTGTTTCCATGTTTTGGCGATTATAAATTGAGCTGCCATAAACAAATATCTTTATGATAAAAGAATATTTTTTTTTCTTCCTAGTAATGGGATTGCAGAATAAACTGGGAGGTTTAATTTGACTTCTTTGAGGATTCTCCATACTTCCAGTAAAGCAAAATGACAGCCTTCAAAATTGGAAAAGATATTTACAGGGTAGGAATCTGATGAAGGGATGATAACTAGAATCTATAAATAGCTCAAATTAATCAACAAAAAACAAGCAAACAATCCCATCTACCACTGAGCAAGAGATAGGAATAGAACCTTCTCCCATTAAGAAGACGAATGGTGAACAAATATTAGAAAAAAATTCTCGTTGTCCCTGACCATCAGAGAAATGCAAGTCAAAACTACCCTGAGATATCACCTAACCTTAGTGAGAATAGCCCACGTCACAAAGTCTCAAAGCTGCAGGTGCCGGTGTGAAAATGGACAGAAGAGTACGCTTTTACACTGTTGCTGGGACTGCAAAGTAATTTTGAACACATAATTAAAAGAACTATTTTATTTTTAAGAAGAGGCAACTTTTCTGCCACCTCCATCAGACATAAATACTTCAGACAAGGAGCACATGTTCAGTTCCACTGAACACTCGCTGGAACCAGGGTGGGGTTATTGATCAGAGAGAAACTCAGTATGTGTCAGTCTCTGTGATTCTAGGGGAGAGATCTTTTATCAAAAGAAAGCAGTAAGATAGCAAATGAGGCCATTGCACTGACATTTTCAACTAATTTGAAAAAAGGGATGCATGTCGATAGAATATGTTTGATATTTAAGAAAGAATACTAGCTTCTTAGTATCTGAAATTAGTAATAATCATGCTATATTTTAGAGGGTTTCTAAACATAGTTATATAAGTAAATTCTATTTTGTTTACAGACATTTTGTAGACAAAGCTCAAAGCAAAATTCAGTTTTATTTAATTACTGATTTGATTAATCCAATTTCAGCATACAGTATTTTAAAGTTTTGCATAAATGTTTCCCAGGGCCAAACACGCAGAAGATTAGTACAGAGCCATTAGATTTTCAGATTGACATGCAACAATAAACATTGTACTATGTCAAAGAATTTTTAACACTAGAAATAGAATAGCCCCAAGAAAGTAAAATATCTTGCAGTGTTCGTCTTCCATGGAAAATTAAACTAATGCAGTCGCTCTTGGTTGAAATTTTTTGAAGGGTGTTAAATGACTGCTGGTGAACATGTGTTGTAATACTTCCGTTCATTTATTAATTAAATTTTTTAATGAGAATAAGAAGAACAAGACAATAATATATATGAAGAAAATGAAAATAAAGATTATTCTGAAAACCGTGATTTGACAACACTCACTGATAAGCACCATGGTGTGGATGCTGGAGTCTCCTGTGGAAGTCCTGGCTGTGCCACTCTGTAAAGCAGTCAATGTATTTGACCTTTTTCTGCCTCAGTTTCACATCTGTCAAACACGGATACAGTTAGTGTTAGTATAATAGTATGTCTATAATACTTGATGAAACAATGTACCTACAGTATTAGGACAATGCCTGGCATAGAATTAAGCACTAGCTCATTACTGGCTATCATTATGGCTTTTTCTTGCCCCGATGTTTTCTTTTGCTATGACGTGCTATGTATATTTTCTTAAAATTTAACCAAAAGATATATATTTTGTGTTCATTATAAAATTCTAATGTACTGTGTCACTCAATGCTGGTCTTTTAGAGAGTATTGAAGATTCGTTTTTAATCCTTTCTGTCCAGCCTAGAACTCTTCATTCTAGTGACATATTCTCTTTATCAAAAAAGAGAATGGAGATGAGTAAGCAGTCAGTAGTTCTTTCTTTAAAAAAACAAGTAAATTACAGGGGCCCGATGTTCAGAAAGGGACCTATTCCTACTAAATATGTTTCTTAAAAATCATCTAGTTTCATTTCCACTAGCCTTGTTCTTACACATAGTAGCAAACATTTGGCTTTCAAAATCTTTTTTAGGTGCTTATTATTATAATTGTGGCTGTTAATAGAAATGCACATAGGTATCTCACCTGTTCGTGTTCTGTCTCTCTCCCCCGCCCCTCTCCCTCTCTCTCTCCTCTCTCCCCCCCTCTCTCTTCTTCTCTCTCTCCCTCTCTCTCTCTCCTTCTCTCTCTCCCCCTCTCTCTCTCCCTCTCTCCCTCTCTTTCTCTCTCCCTCTCTTCCTCCCTCCCTTCTGCCCCTGTTATTGCCACCACACCTCCAGACAAGGACACTACAATCCTGACTACTGGAACTGAAGCATGCTTATCAGTTCACTTTTGATCTGTTAGGAAAAATAGATGCAGTGGGTCCATTGAATAGAATGCAAAGGACAACATGATCTTAAAACGTTAAAACTTCTAAGAATTTTAGAACATTTAAAAAATGTTAAATGATATTCCTCAAATTGTACGTGAACCAACAGTGGATGGAGCCAAGATCTGAACCCAGGTCTACTCACTTCAAAGCCCAAGCAAGGTATTTACACAATTTAAATACACAAATACACAAAACACAATTTAAAAAATGTTCCCTACAACAAATGCTACAGAAGCCACTAAAATGGGTAAGATAACCACACCTTATGTTTTACTGCTTAATCACATGCCCTGGCTACTCTCTTTTTCTATGTGAGGAAATCATTAATTTAATTAGGTAATAATATTAATGAAAGGTCTTCCTGTGAATCAGTAAATTTCTGTATCATGATTCTGTGTCATATATTCTTTCATTGCCATTCTAAAATAGGTCTAAATTATGCCTTGTCTGAGTTTTATAATAGTAACATGATCCTATATCTAAGAAAAGGTTATGCAAAGCTTGATTATAATAGTCTTTTGGTTCTTCCCATAAGTGGAATTAATATGTAGTAATCACAGCCCAGCTTTAAGAGGCCAACAATTCCCCAGTAGTGCTAAGTCACAGCACTCTGAGTTCTTTCCAGTATCTGTCTATCCTGCATTACAACCTAATTTCTTTAATCATATCAGTTCCAGATAGGCACCTCTAGTTGATCAGTTTAAATGAAATACATTGGGTTGAATTTATTTCTGAGAAGGATGAGAGGTTGTGGTTACTGTTGACCATGCATTTTTTCATGTTAGTAGCTAAACTTAGAACAGAAACAGAAGGACAGTGAGCCATGGTCATCGTTGTTTCCCAAGAGAAACCGTCCATTTCAGTGTCTCCCATTAGATATTTGTAGAAATGATTTTAGCATCTGCTGTCTATGAATTGAATGACTTATTTGGCATTATCCTTACCTTCCTTAGTTCTTAGTGAATTGGAAAATGAGTATTAGTCACATATGCTAATGAAAACACTGTGTGAAGAAGAAAACTCATTTTTATCTTACATATTTTAGAGAAAAATTACCAGTATCTATCCAGGAAGTGCATATAATCCCTAAGGCTGTTTCTGCTTGCACTCAAATCATGCTTGTCAATCGAGTGGGAGATATTTAAAAACACCTGCTATAGTATTAGCTTATTTCTAAGTACAAAGAAAAATACTAACATATAAAAATAACAATTAACAATTATTATCAGCAAAAATTTAACAATAATAGTGGGCGCTACTAATTGATTACCATCAATGTATTGGTATTGTATTAATATTATATATAGTCTCTAATAATCAAAATATCCCTGAAAAGCAGATATTCGTAACTTCTTTTTACAGACAAGGGAACTGAAACATGAAGGAAGTATTTTTCTCAAGGTTCCAATCATGCTCAGTCTGAATTTAAAGGAGATACTCACTGCACCCCATTATGCCTTTCTTGGCATAAAATAATACTTTGTACACTCTATGAGTTTGTAGGAGAGGAGAATCAATGCAGCAGTGAAGGAAGGGGCAAGTAAGAACGGCTTCTTACACGGTCTATGCTATCTACCTTCTCATTTTCAACTTTCATTCCTTGAATTCCTTTTACCTTTTCAATTATCACCCTTTGATTTTCCCTAGGTCTTATTGTTGATTAAGCCCAGTGGGCTTCTAAGGGATAAAATTTTCAGCATTATTTTACTTTAATATAGCATTTTTACCTCCCCCCCAATCTGTATGCCACCCAGTGGCAGTGGCTGGCTCACAGGGTACCCAGTAGGTGAAGGTGTAGGTGAGTGAGGGGTCATATCCCTTCCTCTTATGGCTAGAATATCTCCCATTCAAAATCTGGATAACAACTTTCTAAACTTTTAAGAGGGTTTCTGAAGATAAAAGTCAAGGATTTCTTTTCACTTTTCAGTTAAAAAGATAGTGTAAGTATTTGAAACCATTTTTCTCTTTAATTTCTCTCTAAATATTGTAAGTTTAATTCACTTTTCCATTATTATTGTTTATAATTCCATTTGTCAGTGAAGAAGAGCTGCTACTCTACTTTGTCTACCTTGGTCATGCAAGAGGCAGGGATGTATAAGGGCCAGGCTCCTTTGCTGCTTGTCTTCCCTCCCCCTTTCCTTTTGTGAAAGTAAAATACATGTACAGTTAAGTATTCAAATGAAAAGTCTATAACCGGGTGAATTAGAACGAAGTGAACCACCCATGTACTCCCCACCCAGGCCAAAAAATAGGGCTAAGAAGCTTCTCTCTTGCCTCTTACTAACTATAGCTGTAGTCTTTTCTTCAAAGGTTAATAGCCTACTATATCCTTCATCTTCCCTTCACATATTAGTATCAAGTAAAATATTTTGTTAAGTATAACCATGAGGTTTCTAGTGTATTTATATGTGGCGCAAAAACATGTTGTAAGTAGATGGGAGTAAATATTAACACGATAGATGATATATTTATAATTGCTCAAGCTGAGTTGTGACCATATGGAGGATCATTACTTCACTCACTATACTTTTGAATAGGTCTGAAAATTCCCATCTTGATAATTATAAAAACTTCAAAAATACAAAGTATAGCAATTTAATAATTGTGTCTTTACTTAACATCAGAAAAACTCTACTTATTCTTAAGTACAGACATTCACTGCTCTACTGACCTCTATTGAACTTATCTTAAGATACATAACTAAAAGATTTTCTTCCACTTTATATGGAATAGGGTGCTCATTCCCCAATTTCTGGCTGTCCTGGGAACAATGTCCTGAAGTCCCACAATGGCAGGTTTAGTGCCGATGTCAAACCAGTGCAGCATCGCCATCTAGAGGTTGAAATGATAGCTGCTCACTCCCTCACCTTTATGAGCCTTCCATATTTTGTGTAAGCTTTAAAATTTGAATATGCATAGCAGTTTATGTGAATGTGGAGAAAATAATGTTTGCTATTGTTTCCTCTCCAGTTAGTTTTCCATGAAACGATCATAGCACAAAGCGGGAACCACCTGTATTTACAGATGGCATAGGAAAGCGTAAATTCACATAGAGTCATATATCTCAACAGCACTATAGTATGTTCCAACCAAAGATGAGCCTCCCACATGTCAAACAAACCACCTGCAAAAGTACCACAGCAGTGGTGGAGTTTCATAGCACATGCTTGATGACAAAATCTTTGTTGAACTCAACATGAGTGGCTTTGCCTTTTTCTTTTTCTTGGCAGTCAACGGCCTACACTATCCTGCATTTGACTCTTTAGTTTATCCTCCTCTTTGGTTAGTCATAACTACGGAAATAGAATAGAAGATATTCAGAGGATTTATGAAACTATTAGCATAACTTACTCTTGTTGTTATGCATGCCTCAAATAACATCCTTTTCCTCCGAATTTGGAGAAATCATTGACATGGTATATGAGGAAACACCCAACTATTATGTAATTAGTATAATTAACATTATTTCTATTATTCAGTCGGTTACTCTGAAATATGAAAAGTTACCCAGTAAATTCTTAATGCAAAACCCATGGTTAAGCTTAATGGTTTGTTCTCATCTATTTATTCAGTAAATGTTAACTAAGCTTCTCCTATGTGCCAAAACTATGAGAGACTTTCTTATGTGCTGGGAACCCATAAGCTGGAGTGAATAACAGAAAATACATTCAAAATACAATAGAAAATCAGAGTGATAAAGTTTTTTCAGTTTGGGGATACAGGAAAATGCTTCATCTGTGAGGAATCATCTTGAAGGATGGATAAAAATTGGCAAGCTAAAAATACTACCAAGGACATTCTGGGTAGAACAAAAACATACACTAAGATTTGTAAGGGCATAGTTTGTTGAATTGAAAAGCTTAGTATCTCCTAAAAAAAAAAAAAAGTACTTGTGGCTGTGGTTGGAAACATAATCTGGTACATCTTACTAAGCAGTTTGGGCTTAAATTTATAGCAGAGTGGACAACTTAAGATTTCTTACCTAGTAACTGCCCACACTGTCCACTTGTGTTCAAGGAAACCTTGTCTGAAGAGAGTACCAGGGAATAAATGGAGACGAGAGAGTCAGGAGATGCTGAGAATGCAGTGTAATGGTCCGAGGGAGAATTGAGGAGCTCTTCAGCTGATATTTCCTCAAGCACGTTCATTATTGGTTGGTGTAATATGGACAAAAAAAGTGGAGAATTGTTGAGATGTCTCAGAGATTCCTAATTGGATCAATGAACAGATGATTATGTCATTATGTAACACAGTACTTCAAGGGAAGTGGTTTTTTGTGGGAAATTTTCTTGTGTTTGTTTCCTGTTACCATTGTATTAAGGTGTCTGAGGATGTCTGATGGACAATTAGACATATATTTCTGAAATTCAAGGGAGCTACAAAAATGTAGCTATCATCTGGTAATAGAGATAGTAGATTAGCTTATTGTAGCTGAGTATGCTCAGTGAAAATTAATATGAACCCAGAAAAATAGTGAAGAAAGGCTATGTCTCCCTTCCTTGGCACATAATAAAATACTGATCATTTTATATCTTAACAATTTATTTGTTGCTCTTCTATTTGTGAAATTCGTAAGTTTTTAGAAGAAGTCTGGCTTTGAGGTTAATTAAAAATATAGTTAAATGTAATATTTCAAGTTTTTGGAAATACAAAATATATTTTTTTCCTTAGAAATTTGTAGAGAGAGGCAGCCTGGGGTGTAGTGCTTACTAGCCCAGATTTTGAAGTCAGACTGCCTGGGTTTAATCTTGATTACTTCATCAAAAATATATGCGACTTTGAGTGGCATATTTAACTTTGTTGTGCCTTCATTCATCACTTATAAAATGGAGGTAATAATGGTGAATACAGATTGATATATTTTGCATATTAAGCAAATTAATATTCATATAAAACTTAAAACAGTGTTTGGGACCAATTAAATACAATAAGAAAATTTGCTAAATAAATAGTGATCATTTTAATAAGTTTTTCTGCATGTGAAATGAGGGGTATCAAGCCTGACCTTATAATTGCAAAATATGGTAGATCACTTTTTCATTGGTTTATTTTAACAATAGTTATCTATTTAATTCCTATAATGATGAATGGAACCCCTCAAAATATCTGTGTGTACGTTTCTGCATTTTTCTGTTCTAATCATAAATATAAGAGGGTTTGTCTTTTCAAAATGTTAAATATGGGTTTATTTATATTTAATCCATAGGAAAGGTCACAGAAAAAACATTGACAGTTGGAGATATCCAAACAAAGCATCACAGTATGTCCCCCAGTGAAACTCGGAGAATTTAACGTCCTATGTGACAATTATTCCAGTAGCAGTGAGAAATGTCACTTTTCAGTTTGTCCTAAAATAATGGCAACTGTGTAAACAAGAAAAGGAGTGTCTAAAAAAATATCACGCAAATACTCCTTATACTCTTTTACTTGTTATGACTTGTAAGTGAGTTCAATTATTTGTATCTGAAAATCACATCTATTAGTTACTTATAAGACTTTGGTAGTCAATGACTGATCCTTGGACCAATAGTCTTGTTCTTACTTGGAAGCTTGTTAAAAATGTAGAATCTCAGGCCTCATCCAAGAACCTCTGAATCACAATCTGCATTTTAACAACATTGCCTGGTGATTTTATAAATATTAAAATGGGGGAATAACTGAATAAGGTTGCCTGTGAGTCTGTAGGAGACTGACAATAGATAATAGACAATAGAGTTGTTGAAGAGGGGGGGGAAAAACAGACAACCACACCCTCCATCTCCACTTTACTAAATTTCTTAGATAAGCCTACTTTATAAGCATAAATATTAAGATTTTATTTATTTCAAAATATATACTAATAACCTGTTCTGTGGCTGCTCTGGGTCTAAAGGTAAAGTGATGGGAAAAGTTCTTTGATTCAAAGTGTTATCACTCAAATGCATTCAGAGAGAGCTAGAGAAAATCCCTAATTTAGAGTAAGAATTTGAAGAAGTAGTTTTTTCTGAACATGTGGACTATTCCCTGAAAGAGTTTGACATGTTCAATTTCCTATAGTTTGCTCAGATTTAGTCATTGCTAAGTTCTTACTCATATTCTGGAGTCAAATTGTCTGAGTTCAAATCCTCTGTTCCTTGGTTTTCTAGGGAAATAATTTGTCTATATCAGGACATTGTAGTGAAGATCAATGGACTTATATATACAGAGTGGTCAGGAAAAAATCTAGAATGTCATAAGTACCATGGAAACATGTGAGATACTTCCATGTAAGTGAGCGAGATCGTTTCTCTTGTTGTGGGTGCAAAATCATTACTGGTATATTTCTCTTCCCTGAATATGAATTTTGAGGAATTGCTCGAGCTTTGGAATATGTGAAAACTCTCATGAAACCACCCACCAACAGATTCCGAAGAATTTCTAATAGTTAATATGTTAAGATGTTAATTAGATGTTGATGGAGAAGACCAGCTTCTCCAAATTCTATCCGAGATTAAAACCTGGATAAGAAGATACTGACTTGTTAACCCTGGTTCATTTCCTGCATTTTGCATAATCAGAAATTTTTTTTTTTGGTTTGTTTTCTGAACATAAAAATATGTGTACCTGAGCCTTGCTCATATCTCCAAGCTCTTTCTCTTTCATCTCAGCTCCCTCCCTTGGAAAGTTCCTTAGTACTGGGGCAGGAATTTACGAACACCAATGGGAAGTGGTCAGAGACTGGCCTCATGGTTAATTTGTTTTGTGTGTTCTGTTGTCCTGCATAAACAAATATATAAAACAAATTAAGTAGTTTCAATCCCTGAGCACCTCTCCTTTGGGATGTGACTGTTAATTCTTGCTTATCTTGGCTCATTTTCTAACCTTTTCTTGTGTTTTAATGAAAGTGGTGGCTACCTTTTAAATATATAATAATATTCACAACCTAGCATGATGGTGAATCACATAAGCAATCATGTTCTCGATAATAATTCTATTCATAAGTATTTTTTCTTCTTGTCCAAGTGGAAAAGGATTCCTATCAATTAATTAACATTCTTTACTAACTCTCCACACATTTTAAATGTTTATTCCTGAGTACCTTTAAACTAAGAGGTTACAGAAAAATATAAGCAGATATCAGGTATCCACAGCTGCATCCAAGCTCCCTGCTTTCAGGGCTTGGCATCCCAGGCCCCTCTTCGCCTGCCCCACTGCACCTGCCAGGTCTGCTCTTCAGTGCACAGCATTTCGTATCTCACCCTCACGGCTTTGTCTGCACTTGGATTTCACAAGCATGGTGTGGAAACAAAACTCTTCCACGGAAATCGAAGAGGTCAAATTATTTTTCTAACTCTAGGGAGTTACTTGCCATTCCCCTCTTTATTAGCTTGTGTGTGTGTGTACAATGAAGTTGTGTTTGTTTGTTTTTTTGTTTTTATGAGACAGAGTCACACTTTGTCACCCTGGATAGAGTGCTGTGCCATCATAGCTCACAGCAACCTTAAACTCTTGGGCTCAAGTAATCATGTTGCCTCAGCTTCTTTTGAAGAGGCTCCAGGATGTGACAGAACAGATTGAAAGCAGGGTGGGGAATTTGCTTGTCTCCATAAACAAAGGCGATACAGAGATATTTAAAATGTAAACAATGCCACTCTTCTCTATATACATTTAGTCTTTGATAACAGAGCTATTTTTATGTATTTGTTTATTTCAGATCAATATGAGGGTACAAATGCTGAGGTTACATTGTTTATGTTAGTTAGGTCAAGTCCAAGTCTTAGTTGAGCCCTTCACCGGGCGGTGTACTGTGTACCCTCACATTGTGCCCATTAGGTGACAGTTCACCAATCCCCCTGTACCTCCCTACCCCTCCTTACATTTACAGTGAACCTTGGAATCTCAACTGAATCCATTCCAGAACCCTGTTTGAGCTCCAAATCATTTGAGTTCCAAGACAATTTTTCCCCTTTAACATAATAGAAAAAATTTAATCCGTTCCTGGGTCCCACAAACTCAAATTTTTCAAAATGATTTTAACAATAAATAAACTTGTTTTATAAGAGACAATATTAAGAAATAATAATACTTGAATAAACATGTACATTCATAACATTAAAAAATGTAAAAACCTAAAAATATAAAGGCCTATTTCCTCACAATTAAACTTGGTTAGAAACACACCCCTCGCTGTTCACAAACTCCTTAAACTGCTTTGCAAACTTTTCTGCTGCTTCTGAATTAGAACTGACAGCCTCTCTGCAGATCCCAGTCCTTTTCTTAAAGTTCTCAAACTACTCCCTACTGGCTTTATTTTATTTTTTTTTTCAGTTTTTTTTTTTTTATTAAATAATAAACACATAGATCATGTATACATTAATACATTTATGGGGTACAATGTGCTGATTTCATATGCAGTTAGGAATGCTTACATCACACTACTTAATATATCTCTCACCTCATTTACTTAATTATTGTGTTAAAACATTTATACTCTATACTTAATAGATCCTACATGTACCCTTGCAACTCAGTACTATTATGAAACCAATTTACAATCACTCACATTTTGATATGAAGATAGATCACAACTATGGCCCAGGATGAAGGGGAGGTGGGGAGGGAGGGTGAATGGTGGGACCCCCTACTGGCTTTAAACTCTTTTTGAGCACTAGGATCAGGCATGCCCTTCACTAAATAATCGTGGAGGACCTTGGCTTTCTCACAAACCATCATCTCAGAAATCACATCACCAGCCAGCCATTCTCCATTAATCTAAACTAAGAGGAATTTTTACATCTCTTCCATACTTTCTTTTTTTTTTTTTATCTATGACAGAGTCACCCTTGGTAGAGTGCTGTTATATCATAGCTCACAGCAATCTCAAATTCCTGGGCTTAAGTGACTTTCTTGTGTCAGCCTCACAAGTAGCTGGGACTATAGGCACCTGACACAACACCTGGCTATTTTTATTTATGTATTTATTTATTTATTTTATTATCTTTATTTTTTTTATTTTTTGCCGTGTGGGTTCTATTGTAAAATATCTCCTGGTTTATGTTGCAAGTTATCATTATTACTTTTTTCATGTATACATTAATGCATTTGTGGGGTGCAATGTGCTGATTTCATATAGAATTAGCAATGCTACATAATGCAAGGGTATATGTCGGATCTACTATTATAGAGTATAAATGTCTTAACACAAGAACTAAGTAAAAGAGATGAGGTATATATTAACCACTGTGATGTAAGCATTCCTAAGATATTTTTTTTTCTTTTTTTGTAGAGACAGAGTCTCACTTTATCGCCTTCGGTAGAGTGCAGTGGCATAATACAGCTCACAGCAACCTCCAGCTGCTGAGCTTAGGTGATTCTCTTGCCTCAGCCTCCCCAGTAGCTGGGAATACAGGCGCCTGCCACGACGTCCGGCTATTTTTCTGTTTTGCAGTTCGGCCCCCTTCAGTATATGGGGCCGCTGCCCTACTCCCTGAGCCACAGGTGCCCTATGAGCTCGGGCAATCCACCGGCTTAGCCTCCCAAGGGCTCAGATTATAGGAGTAAGCCACTGCTCCTGGCCTTCTTCCAAACTTTTTGATCGGGGGTCAGTGTCATAACCCCTTTCACCACCTCAGCTGCTTTGATAGCTTCTTTATTTTTCAGACTAGTACATACAGTGGATTTAGACATACGCACATAGTAGTGAGATCGGCCACACGTGTACCTCTTTCGGGCTTAGCAATAAGATCCTTCTTAACTTCAATTATAGCTGTAACATAACAGCATTCCTCTTACTCTTATTTTTCTCATTACACTTTTTAGGACCCATAGCAGATACACTTAGTTGTTATTATACAAAAGAAAACACAAAAGCATAAAATTAGCAGCAGCGAAAAATCAAAGGAAACGCTTTCACTACAGCTTCCGAAAGGAACTGAACCATAAAGCACATGGTGGCCCGAGCGCTGGGGAAACAGGCGTGAAAACACAGAGCAACATGCTGGGCATTAGGAGTCCACAGCAGGGTTCAGATCTGGGGCGAAATTTGCTTGAATTTTTCATTCAGATCCTGAGTCCTTCAAGTTCTGGGGCATTCAGATTCGGGGGGCAGTATTATAACTGTGTTTTTCTCTCATGTGGGGTGTAGTTGTTGATCTTCTGGTTTGGTTTTAGCATTGAGTACATTGGGTACTTGTGTTTCCATTCTTGTGATACTTTACTAAGAAGAATGTTCTTCAACTACGTCCAGGTAAATACTAAAGATGCAATATCTGCATCTGTTAATGGCTGAATAGTACTCCATAGTGTATATACACCACAGGTTATTAATCCACTCATGAGTTGATGGGCATTTGGGTTGATTCTACTTCTTGGTGACTGTGAATTGAGCTGCAGTGAACATTCTAGTGCAGATGTGCTTATGGTGAAACGACTTTTTTTTTCAATAATTCTGTGTAGATACCTAGTAATGGGATTGCAAAGTCAAAAGGAAGGTTTGCTTTTGGCTCTTTGAGGATTCTCTATACTTCTTTCTGTAGAGGTGGTATTAGTTTTCAATCCCACCAACAATGTGTTCCCTTCTTTGCACATCCATACCCAGCATCTGCAGCCTTGAGGCTTTGTGATGTGAAGCTAGTCTCACTGGGGTTAGATGATATTTCAAAGTGGATTTCATTTGCATTTCTCTGATGATTAGCGAGGATGAACATTTTTTTTCATGTGTTTGTTGCCCACTCACCTGTCTTCTGTAGAGAATGTTCTGTTCATAATTCTTGCCCACTTAAAAATGGGATTGTTTGTTCTTTTCTTATTGATTAGTTCTCTGTAGATTCTCATTATCAGCCTTTTGTCATCAACACTGACCTGGGAAAATATTTTATGAAGAAGACCCCCTTAGCAATTCAGCAACACCAAAAATAAACGAATGAGACCTGATAAAACTAAAATGCTTCTGCACAGCCAAGAGTAAAACAACTAGAGTATACAGATAACCTTCAGAATGGGAGAAGCTATTTGCATTATAACAAAGCATTTAATGACAAATTTTATATGAGCATTTAATGAGATTATTATTATTTTTTTTTATTGAATCATAGCTGTATACAATAATTCACTCATGGGGTACAGTGTGCGGGCTTCAGATACAATCGGAGATATTTTCATCAACCTGATTGTGATAACATTCAAGAGACTTTCTCATTACTATGTGAGAACATTTTTGATCTGTATTTAGAAGTTTTCTCCTGACCATTCAAATATA
>CAUYRH010142023.1:0-10998 GCA_963574655.1 Perodicticus potto | reverse complement strand
CCTGGGCCAGCCAAACAACAATGACGGCTGCAACCAAAAAATGGCCAGGCGTTGTGGCGGGCACCTGTAGTCCCAGCTACTTGGGAGGCGGAGGCAAGAGACTCGCTTGAGCCCAGGAATTGGAGGTTGCTGTGAGCTGTGATGCCACTGCACTCTATCCAGGGTGACAGCTTGAGGTTCTGTCTCAAAAAAAAAAAAAACCTCTGTAGAAAACCATGGCAATAGAGGAAGCTGCCTAGATAATTTAGAATATGTAGCATGGAGAGGATGGACTCTTAGAAAATACAAGTACTTAAACACCAGTGTTTAAAAGCCAGTCAAAAAAAAAAAAAAAGAAGACGACAATCCATAAAAGAAGCTAAGAAGAAACAGAAATGAAAAGGAACCAGGAGAGATTTCTGAGACGCACATATCATAATATTTTTCAAATCAACATGCTTTATAAATGAACCTACAACTCAATGAATAATGTATGATAATGAGCATCCACAAAAAATCTGCAAGTTGTCTGAGTAGATTCAACAAATATTGACTGACAACCTATGAATCTACGAACATTGTTATATTCAACAATTTTAAGGGACTCTTATCTTCCACACAACCTCAAACTGTCATTACAGTTCAAAACTATTATGGTAATGTTATGTCCAAACATCCTTTGCTGATAGAAGTGAGAGAGGTTTCCTCTCACAGCCCAGATATGCGTGAAATTGCCTTTGAAAGATTCACCTACAATCAAAAATGCTGAATTTATTTTAATGCTGAATATTTTATTTTAAAATAAAAGATTAAGAAAGTAAGTTTTATTAAAATATTTGGGAAAGCAGATTTTATGTTATTTCAGGAACAGATATTTTATCAACTAAAAAATAGGAGAAGAAAAATTGCAATATTGCTTCTAAAATTATTATATCAACATATACATTTTATATACCTAAATAATTAGGTATTAATTATTAGCTATTAAAATTAAATATTAAAAATTAGCTATTAAATTTTTAAAAATTATATTTTAAAAGAAGTTATTTAGTCTGTGGATTTTTTTTAAGGTACTAAAACTCTATCTGGGCCATGAAACAAACGTATTTTCTAAAGTAATTATTATTCTTGATTCATTATGTATATTAAATTATAAAGACTATATGTTTCACACAATTTTTAAAATGTCTTAAATTATGAAAAGGTGCAAATGTAAGAATCACTACTTTCCTCATTTAAATAACATTTACATGCATTTCTTATTTCTCCAAGTATTTTTACTTTGCTTAAATATACAAGACAATTATGTTAAGCTTACACTACATAAAAAGATACAAGTAGTATGGAAAATTATGAGCAATTTTACTAATAATATTTATAGAAGCAAATCTCAGTTAAATAGCAATAACTACTATTGATGATAAATATTACAAAATCATTAGTTATTATACTTAAAATCAGTAAGGGTACTTGCAATATGACCATATTCTTTATTTACTAAGTATTTGATAGTTCCGATTTTTTTTTTATCAAAGATGTTCTATATTTAGGTATAGCTTTTTCTGAGGCTCTCCTAAATCATTGAGGAAGGTTTATCAGTTACAGCATATTTGTAGTGCACTTAAAAGAACATAGGCAGTGTATTTAAAATACAAAGTACTTTGATGGAATGTTTTCTTCATGTTTTGAGTTATAACTTATAGTCGACCCCTGAACAACGTAAGTTTGAACTGGACGGGTCCACTTATACATGGATTTTTTTCAATAATAATTACACCAAGTGTGCTTACTTCTCCTGCCTCCTACCTTCTCCACCTCTCCCATCCCAGAGACAGTAAGACCAACTCCTCTACTTCCTCCTTGGCCTACTAATTGGGAAGATAACAAGGATGAAGATCCTTATCACGATCCACTTTCACTTAATGAATAAGAATGTATTTTCTCTTCCTTATGGTTTCTTAGTAAGATTTTTTTTCTGTTACTTTATTGTAAGTATATAGTACATCACACATATAGCATACAAAATGTGTTAATAGACAGTTTATGTTATCAGTGAGGCTTCTAGTCAACATTTGGCTATTAATAGTTAAGTTTAGGGGGAGTCTAAGTTATATGTAGATTTTCAAATGTGTGGGAGTTGTACCTCTAACCCTCACATTGTTTAAGGGTCAACTGTATAGAGAATATGGTATGCAGGCTATTTCAGAATCATCACAAAATGTATAGCCTACAATACAGAAAAAAACAGAGAAGAAAAGAATAGAAAACAAAAAAATAAAAGAAGTGTCAAGGCAAATTTTAAAAATACATTGAAGTGAATGAAAATGAAGCATATCAAAATTTGTAGGATATAGTTAAAGCAGTACTGAGAAAAAAATTTATACCACAATGCATGTAATTAGAAAAGAAGTTTTTCAAAAATCAAAGAACACACAGGAATGACCAAAAAGATCCTCAACACACAAAATGATCCTCAATGTCACAGACACCAGGAAAATGCAGTCAAAATCACAATAGGATACCACTTGACAACTACTACATGGCTGTAATTAAAAACAAATAAACAAAAAATAACAAGCAATGTAAGGTGATGCAGCTATGATCAAAAAGTTTGAAAGTTTCTCAAAAAGTTAAATACAGAATTACCAGATGAGTCAGATATTCTATTCCTAGGTATATACCCCAAAGAACTGTAAACAGGTACTCGAATAAATATTATACTTACAAATGTTTGTAGCAGCACTATTCGCTATAGTCAAAAGGTAGAAAGAACCCAAATGTCCATCAACAGATGAATGAATAAACAAATTGTGGTACTATATACATAAAGTGGAAAGTAACTGACCTATGAAAAGGAATAAAGGACTCATTCATGATACCATATGGATGAACCTCAAAAATATGCTAAATGAAAGAAGCCAGATATGAAGGCGATGTGTTCTATGACTGCATTTTTATGAATAACCCAAATAGGGAAATCCATAGAAACAGAATACAGATTAGTGGTTGCCAAGGAATAGGGAAGGAGAAGTAGGGAGGATCTGATTAATGGTTACAGGATTTTCTTTGGAGTGATGAAAATGTTTTGGAACCAGGTAGAAATGGTGGTTGTACAACACTATGAATGAAGTAAATGTCAGTGAATTGTTCATTTTAAAATGATTCATGTTTTGTTACTTTCACTTAAAAAATTGTTAAAAATAAGAGTATTCACAATATATTGAGATCTTATGAGTTCATTTTAGTACATCATTAAAAACAAAGGTGTTCATAAAACCCTCAACAGTTTATAAAATACTCATTTATTCTTAATGTAACAAATAGTTGTTGAGCGCCTTTATGTACAAAGACTTTCTCTAGGCCACTACAGATACATATGTTACATACACATTATACAATTAACTATAATCTTTAATAACGAAAATATATTACAAAAAAATTCAAATTTTCCTTCCAAACTTCACTAAAAAATATTGGTTAATGCTCCTGAGATGATCTATTAGATAAGACTATTAGAGTGGTTGTAAAATATCCAATCAATTTAACAAGCAATATAATCCTTTCCCCACCCCCCCCTTTTTTTTTTTGCTAAGGTTATTAAGTTAAAAGAATATGAAGTATATTTTACTTAGTATACCTGCTAAGCTTGATTATAGTTTTTCATAATTACACTAATTTAAAATGTGAATTTGTAAGTTACAACTTTATTATGAATCCCAGAAATACACTAATCACCTATGTTCAATAATAGTGGCAATAGTTAACATTGGATTCTCACTGTTTTAAGTGCTTTGTATGTATCATCTCAAGTTTTGATTCTTAAAACAAGCCTAAGTGGCACCGTTATTATCCCCATTTACACATGAGGAAACTGAGTCTCAAAGAATTTAAGTAATCACCAGCTGATTATCTACATCAGGGGCCCTACCATGTCATGTTATTCTGGCTCCAGAGCCTGTACTCCACATTATATTGATTGTCTGAAATTTAGTCTGTTTCTATAATGGGAAAGAGGAGAGCCTCATGATTAAATGCAACATTACAATACTACAAAAACACCTATTTTTTTTTAACAAATATCTTTTAAAAAATTTTAAGTATTTTATTTTGTAATTGCTTCCTACAACATTCTTGTGGAAGAGAAATGGTAAATAATTAGAAGGCCAGAAGACAAATGTCTCTTAAATGCTAAAAAGCAAACTACATGTACATTTGCACTATCTTTGCAACTTTCTTCCAATATATTTCAAAAATTAAAAAGTTAAACACCCACAAGTCAGGCCTTTGACTACCTCCATATGTTGAGCAATTTGTTACAGCCCTTTGGATGGTCAACTTCCAGAGGCGCTACTGTATTTAATATACTGCTGATAAAGCAGTTACAGACATATATGCTTGCTTCACATCTTACTGCTATGCTTTTGAAGTGGTTTTTGAAGGCTTGATGAATTTTGCAACTCACAAAGCATTTAGTAGGGCCTTACTATTATAGAACGCATTTTACTAAAACAAACCTGTTAGCAGTTTTTTTCCAAAGTGAAACTAAAGATGTGATAATGCAGAAAAATGTGAAGAAGGTTGAGTAAGTTTTGTAATCCGGATAAAATATTAATTCTGACATTTAATTACCAAAAAGATCCAGAAAATTCTTCAATTCTTAGAAGTCTGAATTGCCATTACAATAGATGTGCTTTGATTAAGACAAATATTATACCAAGAAAATTTAAGCATTTTCAAAATCAAGAAAAGAGATGCCAGCACTGTCTACAAAGCTGACTATTTTCAGACTTCAACAACTGCACCTGGTGCCCCATTCACTAGTAAAGTGAAAAGAATAAGAAGTAACTAGGATTTATTTCCAGCTGTGTTTGGAGATCATTAACTAAAACCTAATGCAGCAGCTGTTTGAATTAGCAATGCTTAAAACTTGTTATTATTTCACCAGAAAATATGTGTCATATTCTAAAGCAGTGGCTCTCAATTTGAGCATGCATCAGAATCACTTGAAGCTTTTATTAAAATACAGATTTCTTACTATTCGGCCATTAAGAAAAATGGAGACTTTACAGCCTTTGTATTAACCTGGATGGAAGTGGAACACATTATTCTTAGCAAAGCATCACAAGAATGAAGAAAAATGAATCCCATGTACTCAAGTTTGATATGAGGACAATTAATGACAATTATTGACACGGTGGGTGGGGGTGAGGGAAGGGGAGAGCAGAGAGAGAAAGAATGAGGGAGGGGTGGGGAAAGGAAGAGCAGAGAGAGGGAAGGAGCGAGGGGGGTGGGGTCTGGATGTGTGCCACACCTTTTAGGGGCAAAACACGATTGTAAGAGGGACTTTACCTAACAAATGCAACCAGTGTAACATGGTTTCTTGTACACTCAATGAATCACCAACAATTAAAAAAAAGAAAAAAAAAATACAGATTCCTGACTTTTCTTTTTTCCTAGCTACTAATTCAGGGCCTAAGAATTTGCATATCAAGTTCCTAGGTGATGCTGATAAGATGGTCCAGGAATACTCTGAGAATCAATGATCTACATGGCATTTCTGTGTGCTTATTTAGAAGACAGATGCAGAAGATTCTCTTTTCCACATGACTAATTATTCAGTACCTGCTCCATTAATTTGGAATTTTAGAAATAGACTAGATCTGTAAAAACCAAGGCTGCTCAATGGCATAAACTAGTTGTAAGGATATTCTGGTCATCACATCCATTGACACATCACATCCTGATTCCCCTGGGCTAGGTGGGTGTCTCATGTCATTGCTCTCCACCAACCATTCAGTCTGCTAAGGCAAGGCTATTCTCCTTAAAGGAAGCTCTAACTACCAATATGGGAAGCACAAATGAAATTTAGTTCAAATTATTTTTGAGTATAAAAACAAAGGCTGTTTTGAGTATTTAAAAAAGGGCTGTTACAAAGCCTTTTGAAAATGCATCATTTATTAATTCTGAATGACTTTCACTAACCCCTATCCTTTTAGTCTGAAATCATAATTTGTGGGTACAACCAATAATTCAGAAACCATGTTTAAAGACATTCTTTTGGCAACATTCTCCTATATGTGAAGAAATTCTGATGAGTCATTTCTAGTTCTAGCGTACCAAAATACTTTTAAAACTGAAGTTCAAGTAGATTGTATATTACCTATTGTTAAGACTGAAAAGGTGAGTTTAAAAATTAATTTTTATATTATATATCTTTATATCTTCTGAGAAACTGCATTACATCATAGCTTTTTAACTGAATTCATGTTTTTCATGGATCTTTAAAAATCAGTTACAGGTCTAAGAGTCTAAAGTTCTTTCTTTTTTATTTGAGACAGGGTTTTACTCTCACTTAGGGTGGAGTGCAGTGGCACAATCATAGCTCACTGCCATCTTGAACTCCACATCTGGCTAATTGCTTTCGTAGAGATGGAGAAGTAAAACTGTCTTTTGTCACAGACACATGACCGTATAGAAAACAAAAAAACCTACAAAAATTAATGAGTTTAGCAAGGTTGCAGGATATAAAAATCAATATACATAAATCAATTGTATTTTTATATATTTGTAACAGATAATCAGAAATTAACATTTAAAAAATACATAAAATAGCATCAAAATTTGAGTTTTCAATAAGACATACAAGATTATACAGTAAAAATTATAAAGCATTGTTGTGAAAAACTGTATAAAGATCTACAGATATGCCACATTCATTATTGAAAAATTATTCTTCTCTCAAAATTTATATGTACAATAAATTCCATGCAATCCCAGTCTAAATGCTAGCAGGCTTTTTGTTATGAATTGACCACCTAATTCTAAAACTTATATGGAAATGCAAAGAACAGAGAATAGGCAAAACAATTCTGAAATACAACAGAATTGGAGGACTTACTTACATTACCTTATCTCAGGACTCTGAAGACTTATTACACAGTATTGGCACAAAGACAAACATCTTGATCAATGAAACATTACAGTGAATCCAGAAATATAATTACACATATTTGTGTATGATCAAAACTTTCTAGAATGGATGAAATTAAAGACTGAACGAACCAAGTCTTATCAAGAATGTGGAATAGGCTGGGCGTGATGGCTCCTGCCTGTTATCGTAGCACTCTGGGAGACCAAGGAGGGTGGACTGCCCTGAGCTTATAGATTCAAGACCAGACTGAGGAAGAGTGAGACCCCACCTCTAAAAATAGCCAGGCGTTGTGGCAGGCACCTGTAGTCCCAGCTACTTGGGAGGCTGAGGCAAGAGAATCACTTAAGCCCAAGAGTTGGAGGCTGCTGTGAGCTTTGACACCCCATCACTCTATGGAGGGTGACCAAGTGAGACTTTGTATCAAAAAAAAAAAAAAAAAAAGAATTTACAATAACTGATTCTCAGAAGCCAACATTCAGGGATTCTTATGAACTACTAATGGGAATATAAAATGGGATCACCACTTTGTAAAACAGTTTATAGTTTCTCAAAAAGTTAAACATACATCTAACCATACAACCTAATCATTCCACTCCTCGAGTATTTACCCAAGTGAAATGAAAGCCTATATCCACATAAAGTCTTATGCCCAAAATGTTCATTGTGCTTTTATTTTTATTAGCCCCAATAGGAAACAACCTGTATCTCCAATGACAACTAACTGACTAAACAAATGGTGGCATATCCATACAATGGATTATTGCTCAACAATAAAAGAAAGTAATGTTGATATAGACACCCCGAGTGAATCTCAAAATCATCATGCTGAGTTAGAAAGCACAAAAGCCTCCCCCAAAAGAGTACATACTGTATAATATATAATGAACAATTAAGTTGGTAGTTTCATAAAGTTCTCATTTTAGTTGATTGTTTCTTCCCAAACTTGTTTACAATAGTTTTATATGTCACTGTAATTGCAAAAATAAGGCTTAAGGGCAAAAAAAGGGAAGGTTTTTGCTCCCATGAATATCAAATTGAATACTCTAAAAAGACCTAGTAAATATCGCTTTTAAATCAGGTATTAACAATGCAACTACAAAAAAACTTGAAAAAAAATTTGGAGATGTAGATTTTTTTTGCAAAGGTCTTAAATTTTTCGTTACATTTTAAAGAAATCCAAAGTAGAAAATACAGACTAAGTATTATGAGTTTGCTTTATAAAATGAAGATAATGTGGAACTTCTGTAAGTAGATCCATACTCAAAAAATATTCTTTTGTATTTTTGATAGGTGCATGAATGAACATACATTACATACTTTGACTTAAAATATTTATTATTTTATTTTATTTTATTTATTTTGAGACAGAACCTCAAGCTGTCACCCTGGATAGAGTGCCATTGCTTCACAGCTCACAGCAACCTCCAATTCCTGGGGTCAAACGAGTCTCCTGCCTCTGCCTCCCAAGTAGCTGGGACTACAGGCGCCCACCACAACGCCTGGCTATTTTTCGGTTGCAGCCATCATTGTTGTTTGGCGGGCCCATCGTTGTTTTCGGTTGCAGTCATCATTGTTGTTTGGCGGATTCGAATCTGCCAGCTCAGGTGTACATGGCTGGTGCCTTAGCCAGTTGAGCCACAGGCACCAAGCCGACTTAAAATATTTAAAGTACAATCCCACATGCATCAACTAATAATCTCAGTGAATAAGAATAGTTCGTAAGGTCTTTGAGTTAGCTTTTTTTCCTACTATAAAAGCATATCCACTCTGGAAAAAGATGGATTAACAAAACCAATAGGGGGGAAATAATATAGAATCTCATCATCCAAATAATAACCACTATATATATTTGGAAACATTACTTTTTCCCTCTGCTTCTGTTAAACACATTCATAACACATAAACATGTTTGTAACATACCTTTCCCCCTTAACTTTACAAACATGCTAAATTTCCCATATGCTAGATTTCTCATATTATTGAAAACTTTAATGTTTTCTTATTTGATTTATTTTTTGCAGTTTTTGGCTGGGGCTGGGTATTGAACCCACCACCTCCAGCATAAGGGGCCAGTGCTCTACTCCTTTGATCCACAAGTGCCGCCCCCTTATTTTATTACTTTTTGAGATAGGGTCTCGCTGTCACTGGGGCTAGACTGCAATGCAATAGCTCACAGCAACTTCAAACTCCTGGACTCAAGTGATCCTCGCACCTCAGCCTTCCAAGTAGCTGGGACAATAGATGTGTGCCAGGCCACCCAGCTCATTTTTCTAGTTTTTTTTGTAGAGACACTGTCTCATTCTTGCTCAAGCAATCCCCCAACACCTCCACCTCCCAGAGTACTAGGATTATATGAGTGAGCCACTGTACTTGGCCAAAAAGCATTATTTTAAATAGTTATGTATGGTACAGACTTTTAAAATTACAGAATCTGTGCATACACATATCGATGTCAATCTATAATGAAATACAAAGAATCACTCATTTCTCCCTTTTCCAAATTAATTAAGAATTAAAGATAAGAGCTAAAAAATTACATTCCTGATTAAGATGCTATAGGCAGTAGAAAACTGCTGCTTTACTTTAACAACCAAAAAGGCCTGACCTGAATTTCTTCCCTTTATTCTCATTTATTTCTTTATTCAAATCTACAAGAGCAGCTTCTCAGAAAAACTAAGCAACCAACCAGAAAATTACTGCTAACTCAAATAACAACCTGTGGCAGTTATCAACACACTTCTCACTTCAAAGGTAAATAGTAAAAGCAATTACCTATGTAGAGTTTTTGAAAGGAGTTTCAAAACATTCCTCACTTAAGTATTAAGGCAGAAATATACACCGGTATTTCATGCCTGGTGTCTAGCTGCTACCTTCCTTTGTTTGCATTTTAGGGAATCAATACAACATAGATGACAGGAATCATAATGGT
Organism: Perodicticus potto; assembly: GCA_963574655.1. Taxonomy (NCBI): domain Eukaryota; kingdom Metazoa; phylum Chordata; class Mammalia; order Primates; family Lorisidae; genus Perodicticus; species Perodicticus potto. The sequence goes on along the minus strand of CAUYRH010142023.1, from coordinate 1,159 downwards.
GTCAACTAAGCAGCTAAAAACAAGTAGAGCTGTAATGTCCAAAACTGTGGTTACTGTTTGTTTATTTAATGGCCTTTATTTTCTGGTTCCACATAATAGAAATAATGCCATATTTCAAAATACTAATAATCAATACCACAGAGCCTTTCCCTTGCTCAGTGTTTTGGCCTGCTGACCTGGATACAGACTTACCAAAGATCTGTTCTGAGCCCACGAAGATCATTGGGTCTATATAAATTTTATAGCATTTTATCTCACTTGTTCTGAGATGTAAAATATAAAGGCATTTTTCAGAATTTACCAAATTTTCTAAAATAAGCATTACTACTATAATTTGAAGAAAATTTACTCTTACAAAATATATTATAGTCACTCAGATAAAATATAAAATAAATATTTCTGCATGTGTATTTTATGACTACATGCATGCCTTTATTAGTAATTACTAAAGCTGACATATAGAAACAAAGACTTAATGAATTTAGTAAAGTCATACTTTAGAAGCATTTTTTATATACATAAAGATACACACATCTACTTTTTCTTTTCTTTCTTTCTTTTTTTTTTTTGAGACACAGTTTTACTTTGTTGCCCTGGGTACAGTGTTGTGGCATCATAGCTCACAGCAACCTCCATCTCTTGAGCTCTAGCAATTCTCTTGCCTCAGCATCCCAAATAGCTGGGACTACAAGTGCCCACCACAACACCCAGCTATTTTTAGAGACAGGGACTCACTCTTGCTCAGGCTGGTCTCAAACCTGTGAGCTGAGGGTAATCCACCTGCCTTGGCCTCCCAGAGGGCTAGTATTACAGGTGTGAGCCACCGCCCCAGCAACACATCTACTTTTTCCAACAGTAAAGATGCCACTTATGTTCCCAAAATGACCACACTCATAACAGGACATATCCTAAAGCATGCAGAATATAAGGCAGGGCTACAACAATAAAGTCTTCAGTTACTTCTCAATACTGACTACATTAGAATGTCCTACACAACATTATCTCCATTAGTAGGTTTCAGGATAAAAAAATAAATCCAATTTTTTTTTTTTTTTTGAGACAGAGCTTCAAGCTGTCACCCTGGATAGAGTGCTGTGGCATCACAGCTCACAGCAACCTCCAATTCCTGGGCTCAAGCGAGTCTCTTGCCTCCGCCTCC
>CAUYRH010142013.1:0-30566 GCA_963574655.1 Perodicticus potto | reverse complement strand
TTTTTATTGAATCATAGCTGTGTACAATAATTCAATCATGGGGTACAGTGTGCGGGCTTGGCATACAATCGGAGATATTTTCATCCACCTGGTTAACATACCATTCATGAGATTTTCTCATTTACTATGTGAAAATATTTTTGATCCATATTTAGAAGTTTTCTCCTGACCCTTCAAATATGCACCACAAGTGTGATCTCGCCCTTTATCCTCTCTCCCCTCACCCTCTCCCTCCCTTTCCATCCCTCTCCCTTTTCCCCATCTTCTTGTGCAATAAATGGGTTGTAGCCTTCACTTGATGCAAAAGATCTAAAAAGAAACTTCTCTAAAGGCTGTCATTTATTGTAAAGTGGTAGAAGGAGAGGTGTCTGAAATCCACCAGAAAGTCGTGACACAGGTGCATGGAAGTGTTTACAAGTCGCGTGCAGTGCTGAGGTCAGGGTTAGCATCTGCGGGGTGCACCGGGTGCATATCCCGAATTCCCATGTGGCTTGCGGCAGTGAGGTGTGGTTTCCTCAGCTCAGCCAGCGCTTCTCAGCAACAAAATTGCACAAGGAAAGCACAATATTTACATTATGTTCAAAATTGTTTTCTGATATATCTGTCGTTTTGGAACATACTCATGTTGTGAAACACGCATTACTGACAGTGCCTTCTTCGCTTTTTCGTCATCCTTTGGAGTTTCTATGTGGATTTGCTCTTTTTCTCTTACTAGTTATTTCTCCCAAATTGCAGTACTGTTCTCAACACAAAGCTCCAATGCAGCTACGAAACATCTCTCCTTTTCTTAATTTTTAATTGACAAATAACAGTTGTCTATATTTATGGGGTACAGTGTGATGTTTTGATATGTGTGCCCATTGCAGAATGATAAAATCAAGCTAAAATATTCATCACCTAACCTACTCATCATTCTTTGATGAGAACATTTAAAATCTGCTTTTTGTGACTTCAAAATATATATTATTACTGTAGTCACCGTGCTATTCAGTAGATCACTAAAACTTACTTTTCCTGTGCAAATTGAAACATTTTATTCTTTGACCAATATTTCCTCTTTCCTGATCACCATCAACCACCTCCCTCAGCCTGTAGTAACCAGCACTCTACCCTCCACTTCTGTGAGTTTGATTCTTTTTTAGATTCCACATCATACCTAATCGTTCTGTGCCTGGCTTATTTCACTTCATACAACATCCTTCAGATTCATCCATGTTGCTGCAAACGATAGCGTTTCCTTCGTTTTCAAGGCCGAGTAGTATTCCATTGTATATATACACTACATTTGCCCCATCCATTCATCCATTGAAGGACACTTAGGCTGATTCCATAGCTTAGCTGTTGTGAATAATGCTGCATTGAACATGGGAATGTAGATACCTCTTTGATATACTGGTTTTAATTCCTTCGGTTTTCTCATTATTAAAACTGCTGGATCATATAGTAGTTCTACTTTTAAGCCTTTTGAGGAACATAAGTTCAGTTTTCTATCACGGCTGTATTTACATTCTCTCCATCAGCAAACATGCTTTCTCTTCTTTCCATGTTCTTAGTAACACTCTTTCTCCCTTGGTTTATAATAACAACTATTCCAACGGGCATGAAGTGGTTTTCATAATGGTTTTAATTTAGCTTTCCTTATTGATTTGTGATATTAAGCATTTTTTTCATGTATTTGCTGGTCATTTTTCTGTCTTTTTTTGAGAAATGTCTATTCAGATCTTTCCCCTATTTCTTAATCTAGTTATGCATTTTCTTTTCTATTGGGTTGTTTGCATCCCTTACATATTTTGGATTTTATCCTGTGAGGCATACTTTTGAAGCTATCCTTCTAGAAATCCCAGGTTTCTCAGCATCTCTTTCATAAAATAGAAAAGTAAGTCTCAAAATATGTCACTCCTTTCAACCTACTTCCCTTGAGTTGTGTGCACCTATGATTTTTATGTTGACACTGATAGAGAAATCAATACCTTTCTATACTAAACCTTTGTCTCAGCTAGGTCAGATCCCCTTCATGAATAATATTCATTAATAAAAAATATTTCGTAACTTCTTTTCTTTCTGAGTGTTATTGAAAATAAGGCTTGCGAATTTTAAAAGGATCTTGAATAAAGCTTAAAATAGTAAAATAGTTTTTGTGTCTTTACCTGTTAATTAAAAATAAAATATTGTGTTCTATCTATATGCTGTTATGTAGCAGTAATAATTGTATCCTTTAACCTATATGAATATTCCTGGTCTACCTTCATATTAATGTCAATTTACAGTTTTTTCAGTAACTTAGTTTTCCTGCAAAACTACTTGTTTCCCGAAGTTCGTATTTCTCAGTGTGAAACCTGTCTCTGTTTCATTTTTTTAAGTTCAGGAAGTTTAAATTAAATATGAAGAAAATCCTGAGTGCCTTTTCTTTCTTTATTCCTACAGCGTTTGTCCAATGGTTCTATAGACTCGACTGATGACACTAGTCAAATAGTCGAACTGCAAGAATTGCTTGAAAAGCAGAACTATGAAATGGCCCAAATGAAAGAACGTTTAGCAGCCCTTTCTTCCAGAGTGGGAGAGGTGGAACAGGAAGCGGAGACAGCAAGAAAGGAGCTCATTAAAACGGAAGAAATAAACACCAAATATCAAAGGGACATCAGAGAGGTAAGTGATTCATGCCATTTTCAGTCTTTGCTTCCTGAATGCTGTCTCTGAGATGCTCTTTCCACAATTTCTCTAATGTATTTTTTGATTTCTTCCCCAAACCATATTTGGGATGCATTACATTGGATATGAAACTTGTTCAGGAAGACAAAAATAGTTTGCTTCATGAAGTGTTTAAATATGTATGAAGAGGAATTTGCGGCATTGAGTCAGATGCAACAAAGACATTTTGATGCTTTTAAAATTTTTTTTAAATTTTAAAGCCTTTAATTTTAAAAAACCCTGGAAATGAATATGAATCATTAATTGCATGCTAAATTGTTCCATCTCTTATTTTAGTTTCTTGCCAATGAATGTGAATATATATATATAAGTACACCTATATATGCATACAAGATAACCTTTCTTTTTCTACACATTCAATTATTATACTCAACATGGTTCCACCTCTTTATAAAAAGAGAGTGCCTTAAATTTAATGCAAGAAGTTCAAGGTAATATTTTATTTGTAACATTGTCAAATTATCTTACTTCCCAAGGTGAGAGTTTAGAATCTTTTCATTATACTTCCTTACTCCAATTAAAAGGAAAATTATTTATATTCATCACATTTTATTTTGTGACTTTTCACATTTTCCATTTTTTCATAATTCTTTTAAATCCTATATTTTTACCTTTTTTTCTATCTTTTATAGTTTCTTCCCATTCTCCCTTGAACACATTTTACCATACTTTTGCCCCCACTGTCCCATCAAAATTGTTCACATAACAGTCATTATTAATCTTCCTGCCACTGAATCCAGGGGCCAATTCTCTGTCCTTGGAAGTACTTGATCCACTCGCCACTCTTCCCTCCCTGGAGCACTTCTCTCGGGGCCAACAGCACACTGTGGTTTCCCGATTTTCCTGCATATTTATTTGCTAACCTTATCTCAGCTTCCTTAACTGGTTCCACTTTCCATCCACAGCCATGGAGTGAGTTCTCTTCTCAGCCTACCATTACCTCCCTGGTAAGGTTGTGGAGTCTTATAGCTTCAAAAGCCACCCATGGCCTTATGACTCCCAGGTTATATATTTAGCTTGTCTTTCTTTTCTGATTTCCAGATATTTACATCTAAACTACTAAGGGGTATCTCTAAATTAGCATCTTTAACACACATTTTTTTGAAGTTTCCTTAACAAACTAGAATCTCCTACAGTCTTCTGCAGCCATGATTACACTTGCTCAGGCCCCAAATTATGGAGCTGTCCTGGGTGTTTCTCTCTCACTCACACACTGCATTTGACTCAGCAGCAAATCCTGTTCTCTTCCAACAGAGTTGTCCACCATGGGACCTCTTCTTATAATCTTCATGGCTTTTCCTTTGTTCTATTACAACTTCTATTTCTCACAATAATATTATAATAGTCTCCTAGCTGGTTTTTCTGCTTCTGCATTTAGCTTGCCTCCCTTCATACTCAGAATTACAGGCTGGGTAGCCTACATGTAAGTCAGTTCAGGTCATTTTTCTGTTTAAAAATGCTAATGGCTGTCTATTCTCCTTAGAGTAATGACAAAGCCCTGCAGTGATTTACAAGCCACAGGCAACGTCTACCACGGGCCATTTGACTTTTTTTAGATCATCTGCTTCTCTCCCCTCCTAGCCCACTCTGTTCAGTTAAGGGGGCCTTTCAAGCAAGCCAGACCTATTTTATCACATTTTCTTTTCCCTCTGGATTTTGCTCAAATGATGTCTTCTCAGCGAACGTTTATCTAGCTATTAACATGTATACACTTTCCTTTTATTTACTTATCCCACAGCACTTACTGTATCTGACACAAATATATTGTACTGATTTACTTGTCTCATGTGCCTCCACCCCTAAATGTACACAAAAATTCATAAGAGCTGGTATTTTTGGCTTTGCTTTTTTGTTGTTGCTGCTGTTGTGGGTTTTTTGTTTGTTTGTTTGTTTGTTTGTTTTTTGAGACGGAGTCTCAAGCTGTCACCCTGGATAGAGTGCTATGACATCACAGCTCACAGCAACCTCCAATTCCTGGGCTCAAGCGAGTCTCCTGCCTCCGCCTCCCAAGTAGCTGGGACTGTAGTGGCACCTGCCACAACGCCCGGCCATTTTTTGGTTGCAGCCGTCATTGTTGTTTGGCGGGCCTGGGCTGGATTCGAACCCGCCAGCTCAGGTGTACGTGGCTGGTGCCTTAGCCCGTTGAGCCACAGGCGCCGAGCCGTTGCTGCTGTTGTTACACTGGTCTGCTCTATCACCTACACAGCAATTCAGTGTATAATAAGATCTCCAAAACATTTTTTGAAAGAATGGATATTTATAAGTATTTACAATAAATTACTATAAGATGGCATGAGAAACATCTGAATATGTGCTAAGACAAGTCCTACTATCTCAAAAAACAAAAACTTGGATAACCTATGAAGCAGTAGACCACTCCACTGCAGTGCAGATAAAGACACAACGGTTTATGAACTAAGAGTTCACTGATACATTTCTCTCTCCTCTTCACAACCCAAACTCAGAGAATTTATCAGGTAGATGAAGTTTAACCCCTCTTCTATATCACTGTTAAGGAATCACTAGGATTCGTGGCTATTGAATCAGTAGGTCCATTTCTTGATCTTTTTTTCACTCTGCTTTGGTTCTGGAGATTCAGTCAGTTTTCCTTTAAATTTATCACTCACTTGTCTACCCATGCTTATCTACACACGGTCACTTACAAAAAGGGCCCAGTTTGTCCAGCTTTCCCATTCTTGTTTCCCATTTAAAAATAACTCCTTGATTTCAACAGTGTCTGGACGTAGGCAACAAAAAGCTCAGTCAGATGGAAAATGTCAAGTCTCTGATGCTAGGTGTTCTGTATTAGGAGTCCGTAATAATGGCTAAGGCATTCTCCTTTCACAAAGAATTCTTTTAAAATATGTCCTGATCGGCGAGCTCCATAATTTCTATGTAATTATATTTTAGAGTTTCATGAGAAAGGAATATCTTTCATCATCCACCTTCAAAGGGAAGTTGCAAACACAAATGTTTTCAGAGCCAGGCAGGCAACATGACTGTGTGACATGCCAGGTGCAAGACAGTAGGAAGTGACAGAGTGGATGAGACCTGTGAAAGCAGCCTGGAACTAAGACCGCCTTTCTGGCTGTATCCCAGTTTTAGACACACACACACACACACACACACACACACACACACAAATACTGGGACGGCTAAGTAAAATGTTCCGTTACTGAAAGATTTAGATCTCATGCTTCAGGCCTCTCGTTGCTAAGGATTTTAAAAAGACAAATAACATGTGAAAACTATTATAAGTGCACTCTATTTGTTTAATTTCTCACTACTGCCCTAGAGGAAAAGCCCTAATTACTATGCCCATTTTTCTCAAATAAGAACCCCCAAAACTTACTGAGGTAAAGCAACTTGCCCAAGGCCTGTGCACTGCCCTCTTGCTGAGCACCAGCAAAAACCGAGATCAGTCTGCTATGTTAAGACTTGTGCTTCTTACACTGTGATCTGCTTCTGAAATCAGCACAATACAATAATGTATTTAGTGATAGCAACTATCATAAAAATTCAGCTACAAGACTGAAAGGTTCTCGACCCAAGGAAGAAAGATTATTCCAAGGTGTGAAACAAAGGAAACCAGAATCCCCATTCTGTAGAAATCAGGTGATCTTTATTTCCACCTGGATGCAGGTGGGGTGAAATCTAGAAAGGAATTCCACACATGGGTGATGGCGGCCAGGGATTTACAGGGTCAGGGAGGGCAGCAATTGGCAGCATTCCTATTTCCTGGGAGGGACATGAGTCGACCCTTCCTGGGCAGGGCAGGGCTCTTTGGGCAGGTACACCTGATTCTATGAAATATAACTTCACCCTAAATGATTAATCTTTTGGTTGTTCTTTCCAAAAAGTTAGAAGTTGTAAAAGATCATGTACTTATGAAAGAAATGACGCACATGAAAGCCTCTGTTGTGCTTTTATGTGCCTGAGTCATATGTTACTAGGTAGTGGTCACATAAAATACACTATAAAATTTCTCAGTAGAAACAAAGTTAACTTTTCTTGGTGTTCCTATAGCGTTACTAGTACTGTATGATTTACATATTGGACAGGTGATAAATGTTTGTTGAATTAATTAAGGAAAAATTTAAGGAATAGGAAAAGCAACTGTATAATTAAAAAAAATGTGTTTTTCTTTCCCTGTGATGATACTCTAATGTATCTAAAATGAATTTTATAACTATGGTCCAGTAGTGGTTTCAGAATATATTTTTGTAATTTTTCTTTGTCAAAAAAGAAATCCCATCCAAAAATTATTTTCATTTGAAGTTTTGTCATTAAAAAAAAAAAACACTCCTTAAATTGATTGTTAACTATGAAAGCAGGTAAGCTGCACTAAAGGTAGACACAATATACATAAAAATAAACATTCTCATAAAACGGCTTAGGTCTCCAATTATAATCTAAAAAGTTACAAATTGTGTATGGATAATAATATCCCCTTAAACATATGACTGCAATGTACTAATATCACTGAAGTATCATAATTGTATTTTGTTTTGCGAATAAAACCAGCTTATCTTTCTAACTTCCTATTCAAAAATCTGCAAAATTTCACTATGTGATTAAATAAATTAATAATTATCAATTTTGTCTCTTCTCTTATCTAAAACATGTAGTTAGATTTTTCACTCGATTAGATCTTAGTTACTATAGAGTTATATTTATTAGATATAATAATATCTAATTTATGCAGGTTAAATAACTGCAGGTTAGCAGATCATTAAATCTTTGTTTTTTTCTCATTTTTCAGATTGCAGTTCTGAGGTACTTGAGAAAGTTTCCTCTTTTAGAATTAAATAACAGAGGGAAAGGCTTTCTCTGACTTGTAAATGCAAAATTTATTTTTGGCGACAGAGCCTGCTGTTAAAAATTGAATCTCCTAAATGAATCCCTGAGTCAAAAATGCTGTAACAAAATTATACTTTATGTGTATTTAATGATTTCTGCATGCAATGTATGCTATAAAGAGTGAGATCAATTCATTGTGGAAATAATGGTCTTTAAAAATTTTTAAACAGCTATTATTTACTGGGGATATGTCCTACATGAGGCAACATAAAAAGCACTAAAGATATTGTGTTACCTAATTCTTAACAACAAAGTTATAGGTAATATGGCAGGTGTTAGTATCCTAACCAAAAAAATATAGGAAGAAGGTAAAGCATGGGAAAGGTGAATACCATGTACCCATGACAACGGTTAGTATGTATCGCGAATAGGATTCAGAGAAAGTATGTACTTTGTCAATGCTCATGTTTTTGAGAAATGTCGGTAAGGTTTTGGTTGAGTTACCTCAATGAGAATTTAGTAAGAAGTTTACATATGCAGGCTGGATTTAGAATTTTCTTGTCAGGCCAAAAATTGGGATAATATTCCCAGAGTTCTGTATGAAAATGAAACTGACAGAATATAATATTAATAATAGTAAGCACTCTGAAAGGGTCCTCTAAGATAAAAACTCTTCCCTCATTGAGATAAAAATACATAAAATAGGATAAGTCAAAATTTAAAATAAAAAGCTTGCTAAATCATAGGTTATGTTTATGATGTCTAAAATCTAAAGATATGTATATGATATTTATAAAAATTAGTCTGGCTAATTTTTGCCGAATTGATGGACTAATTAAATTTCTTATGTTTGTATTTCAGTATTAATATATCAACTAGGATTTAACTGGGTCTTGAAGGTCGGTAGGATTGGGCTAGATAAAGAAAGTGATGAAAATTCATTCCAGGTGCACAAGAAGTCACATGGCCTGTCAGTTTTGCAGGGCTGACATAACAGCTCACCGCCAACTCAGTAGCTTAAAGCAACCATGTTTATTCACTCACATTTCTGAGGACTCTAAGTCTTTAAAGACTTTAAGATTGAAGTTTCAGCATGGCCATATTCTTTCTGGAGGCGCTAGTGAATATTCTTTCTTTACCCCTTCTAAGTTCCGGTGGCCACAGGCAACCGTGAGCATTAGTGACAGGTAGCCTTTATAACTCCAGTCTCTGCCTTCTTCTTTCTTCCTTGTGGTCAGACAATTAAGTTCGTGAGTTCATCCAGGACAAAGTGCTACATACCTCATTGCCGAATGTCACGATTATCACCTTTGAAGTACTTCCCTTGGGCAGCTGTGCACTGGCGGCAGCACCTAGTCTATCCTTCAAGCCAGTTTTGGAATTCTTTTTCTGTAATGAACATCAAAGCAAGGTCTGACAATTAACTCTGGGAATTCTTCCTAGAAAACCTGGATGAAGTGTAGCTTAGGCTCTGGCTGGATGCACAGCTTCTCCAGAGGAGAACTTTGAAGACCATAGAGATATTTGGCAATATGTATTTATGTAGCGTTTTTTTTCTAGGATGAGTTTACCTGATTTAGCCTGATTATCTGACCTCGTATATCTTTGTATCTCAAATTTCCTTCCCTTAGTAAGAACACCAGTGACTGTATCAGGACCTGCCCTACTCCTATATGACCTCATCTTCATTTGATCTTATCCACTAAAGCTTATTTGCCTATAAATTCACATTCACAGGTCCAAGATGGACATTAATTTTGTTGGGATGCTAGTCACCCCAGTACACATATGTAAGGAAGTATAAGATCAAAAACTATTTGCTTTCCAGGCTTTGAGCTCAGATTTTGCTCTGAATCTGGAGAGAAAGATATATAGGTGTCTAATCCAAGAAGCAATATGATGAGAATAGCGCCGAGAAATATCTCTTGGACAGCGGGGTAGAGAATAACTAATGAAGAAAAAAGACCAAGAACAAGATTAGGCTGATAAGTGGGAGTAAAGGTGAAAGGGTCTTGAAGGCCTTCCTAAATTCTGTGGAGAGAGGGATCCTTCCTTAGTCAAGAAAGGCAGGAAGAGCTAATTTGTGGGTGGGGAGCGGACTAGGGACAGTATGATGAGTTTCATGGTGGATAAATTATTTTTTAATAAATTTCAATTTTTATATATGTACACTTTTTCAAAGGCAAAAATATCGAGAGAATATATACATAAATGCTAAAGCACACACATCCCCTGCCTACCCCTTCCCTCATGTTTTCCTCCCATTTCCCTGAGATTCTTAATTTTGATCTTTTCATCCCTTCCTTCTGGTATTTTCTTTCTTATTTAAACCTCATCTCCGTCTTGCTATATTCAATGAAGACTCCCGATTTTACTTCTTTCCTTACTTTCTCTCCCACTCATCCTTCTCTTATAGTCATTTCAAATCCTGTGTTGCCATTTTTATGACTATGCAAATAATTTGCACAATTGATCCAAGTAGTAGTTTCCTATGGTGTAATATTTCCTCTTGTGGTTCAAATTCCTGGGTTTTTTCCCCAGAGTTTTATTAATTACTTGAGTCATTAATTTACTTACTTGTTTTTAAATTGTGGCAAATCTACTCATATTCTCTAACAATTTGTTAAAATTTCTTTCAACACCATATAGTCAATGGTTAGGCAAAAAGATAACTATTCTTATTTTTATGTTCTTAGAATCCTCCTTTTCTCTTCCCACCTCCCTTTCTGATCTGTACTGCTTTCCTTGTAAGCCTCCTTCATGTTTTAGCTGTTCTTGTGGAAGTCACTTCTACTATCTCCTTGAAAATCTGGGAGAAAAAAATTGATCAAGTCCCAGAAGCAAAAAAGCATAGAACCTAAAGCACAGACAGATAATCTCTGGGAAGAGGTGGAACATTTGTTCTAAACTGAAAGCTAGAAGTTATGGCTTTGTGTGCCTGTGTTTAAATCTCCAGGTGGTGGTGAGAGAAGGGCTGTCCATTGAAGGGCATCCACCCTTCAATGGACGGGAAATGGGAAAAAATTGATGTGCACTATAAGAGAAGCAAGACTGGACCCAGATGAAAGTGATAAAGAGACTGATTAGAAATAAATAATTGAGTGAATCTGGACATTAATGCTATATGGAAATTACCACTATTCCCTTGATTCCCGGCTCCTTATACAAAGACACTTTCCACATTCTCAGGAAATCATTACAGAACCATGAGGCTTTCCCTTCCACAGCTGATTTTTCCCCAACATCTTGTCAATAAAATAGGTTATCGAACTACCAATGAATTTTCATGTAAGCTGTTAGTATGGTAAAATCATCCCCATATTATTATCTATAAATTGGGCTATTTAAAACACCAGTGTCATGATTTTTCTCCATTTGCACTAATAGTTGATTTTTTATCTATAGTGATGTGTTTGTTGACTTCTCTGAACTCATATCTAATCAAAAGTATATAGCAGGGGGAAAAGTTAAATTCCTAAGTCAACTGCTAAAAACCCTTGTGAATATGATTAAAATGTCCTCTTTCTTTAGCCTATTCTTTTAACTGCTATATCACTCTTTTTTATGTGTGAAGGTACCAATACCGATAGTATATGTTACCCCTTTGACGATTGCTTTGCAATTTAGAATGGTAGCCACCACTTTACCAATAATGAGCTGCAACTCTGCCATCCATGGTAATTGTTTCTATTGCTCATTATATACTTCTAAAGATGCCAATCCTACAGAAGGCAGTTTCAAAATATACTCCATTGCATTTTCAGGCAATAGAAAGTTTTTCGTTGATCCATGTTATGGGAAGAATTCAGACTCATAGGCGAGAAAAACTCATGTGAAATCTTGCATTCCTTCCATGAAAAGAAAGAAATGAATATGTAGTTAAGGAAAGCAATAGATTTATATCCCATTATTTTACTTAAAATAGCAAGATAATACATTAAACTGTCTGAGAATCTAATTTGATTTTTTTTATTTTAATTGTAGGCCATGGCACAGAAGGAAGATATGGAAGAAAGAATCACGACCCTGGAGAAACGTTACCTCAGTGCTCAGAGAGAATCTACCTCCATACACGACATGAATGATAAACTAGAAAACGAGCTGGCAAATAAAGAAGCCATCCTGCGGCAGGTTCGGTATCACTGTCTTGGTTCTGTTCTGATCCATCTGTTTGTTCTCACCATTCTCCTAAATCATGGGGTAAATGAAATAGAGACTTTTTGGCTCATGACTGATTCATTGTGCTTTAAAATTTAGAATTATTTAACTAAGTGAATTTGATTTTCAGCATGAAATCTACTTTCTAGAAAGATAAAGAAATTGTTTATATCAATAGAAATAAAAATAATGATGATTTCCTTTTGATCTAGACATGAATGAGAAATTGCACTAAACCATTCACATGCATTACCTCACTTAGTTCTACCCACCACCTATGACATAGGTACAGCTATTACACAGAAAACCCTGAGGTTGACTCACATTAACACTTTCCCGGGGTTACACTTCTGGTCAATGATAGAGCAATAGTGGAAGCCTAAGATTATTGGGTCCTACAGCCAGATTGGGAAAATTAGGGTCCATGGGCCAAATCTCGTTGCTTACTGTTTTTATAAATAAAGTCTTATTGGAACACAGCCGTACTAGATCACTTCATTGAGTCTATGTTGTTTATGGCTCCTTTTGTGGAAGAACAGAATTGAGTAATTTGGATAGGAGCTGTATGCTACATACACAAGGCCTAAAATATTTACATCTGTCCCTGTACGGAGCAAGTTTTCCAACCTTATCTCTAGAACCTGGACTCTTAATCAAAATGCTACCTTCCTTCTTCCTTCTCCCTCTCCAGTATAATACTAGGGATTTTCAATATTTTGCTATTGTGGTATATGTGAAGTCTTAGCACTGAGCTATATCTTCCATTTGTTCAAGTTTATATTCAGGAACAATTTCTTTTCTTTTTGCTGCCCATGGTATGAGCTTTTCTAATTTTAATGTGCTGAATTTATGAAGAAAAATGGATGAGGAATATATGAAAACGTAACAAAAATCATCACTTTGCATATTTAGGTGTGGTCATGGCTGATTTTTTTTTTTAATTTTTATTTTTTATTGTATACAGCCCTACTATGAAGCTAATTCATAGCTTTCATATGAAGGCAATAACCCAATTATAGTACAAGAAGATGGGGTCATGGCTCATTTTAATATCTAGATGAAGGGCTGAAGGGCAAAGCTCCTTACGACTGGTGTTTAGTATTCTAACTCCGACCCTTTCAGCGTCTCTGCTATCGTTCTTATTTCAGATGGAAGAGAAAAACAGACAGTTACAAGAACGTCTCGAGCTAGCTGAGCAGAAGTTGCAGCAGACTATGAGAAAGGCTGAGACCTTACCTGAAGTAGAGGCTGAACTGGCTCAGAGAATTGCTGCCCTAACAAAGGTACTGCACTAAAGCAATTGGTCAACCTAAATATACACGTAGAAATACGGCAAGAAAATGGAAATAATAAAGATTTTCTTCAGGCTTTATGAAAATTAAATATCACAATATTTATCTATTATTTAATGATTTTTTTCTTGTAATACATATTTATGCTAACATGAATAATTGCTTTGCCCATTTAAACATTAAAAAAGCTACCAAAATGTCATGTTATTGTTGTAGTTTTCCATGGTAATATTTGCATGTAATAATCATGCAGACAATCACACAATGATAATGTTATATGTATATATGAGACATAACAATTTAACAGGCTTCACACAAATCGTATGCTAATAGAAGTATAAGAAACATCATATGCTATTAATTTCTTTCTGACTATAGAATGATAATACTTATAAGATGTTGGTAGCTAGACTTTACAAAAGTCTGAAATCTAAAGCCATTAGTCAGAATGTAGTTTTCATACTTGTAACTTATTCTGAAAAATTAAAATCAATAATACTCTGCAGAATGGTGAAAGTTTTCTACCATAATATGATCTTTAGATTTCACATCTGTCTGCACATTTTAAAGTATTGCAACCATAATAATGCTAAAAAGAACTGTTCTCACTAATTTCAGTCAAGTGGAATGATATTGATTCAAAGTGTATATACATGTCAGTAGTATATATAAAAATCCGTTTGGTCACTAAAAGCATTATTGACTTCTGATATCAATTAAAAATAATGATATGCTGTAGATATTACACAATCATTGCTATTTGCTAAGTTTTCCAGGCCACTGCAATAGATGGGCAGGATAATTATATGGACTTCAACTTAAAATTTTTCATGAGGGACTACCCCAAACATTGGATGCAGCAATGGAGAAGTAGGCACAGACACCTGTGCTTTCCTGAAAAGTAAATAATTAAAAGTGGACACTAGACTTATCTGCCAGTTGTTTAAAATAAGGGAGTTTATCACATAGGGAAAACACAAACATTAGACAAAGTAGAGCAGGATTAGAAAGCACTGGAATGGGTGGTTGACTGTTAGATAGTGCTGGAGTAACTAGCTGAATAAAACGTTAGTTTGAATAGGGTGAAATTACAATTTGGGGCCGGTGCGATGGCTCATGTCTGTGGTAGGTCTGTCTGGGTGTCCCCTGGTCTCCTGTTCCCAGTGTCAAGAATGAGCACTGGTGCTGATGACAGAGTGACTGCAGATAGAGTCAACACACACACACATTTATTGATTTGTTGCAGGGTGAAAGTCCATTGCACAGGGAGAGACAGGTCATTCTCCTTGAGTGTAGAAAAACCCAAAAGTCTGAGCACACACTCCTTTAAATGCTGATTACTTTGTCCTGCCTTTTTCCCAGGAAGATCAGTTTCCATTCCCAGCCTTTGGGATGATTGACTGGTTGTGGTTATATAACAAAATATATAATGTTACATAACAGTTTAGTCTATAGAACAGTTTCCTTACAACAGATGCATCCAACTAGAATTCTTCATGAGAACAACCCCTGTGCTATGCTAATTAGATGGTAATGAGCCTCAGGTCACTTAAAGGTCACTTTGAGCACTTTACTCTGTATATTCCCACCAGACATCAGTTCCAAGTTGAAGTTTGATTCCTAGCTACAATTTGTTCCTGATTTCTGCCCTTAGCTACTTCCTTGCCACCTGTTTACCCTCTGCCAAACCTAATGCCAGCACTTTGGGATGCCAGGGAAGATTCTGGAGGTCCTAAATTTAGACTAACTTTGTCAACATAGAAAGACCCCCATTTCTATTTAAAGAAAGAAAAAATTGTTACTCGGGCATGTCCTGTACCAGTAGCCTCAGCTACTTGGGAGGCTGAGGTGGGAAGATCACATGAGCCTGTGAGTCTGAGGATACAGTGAGCGATGGTCTCACTCCAGCCTGGGCAACAGAGTAGGAGTCTATCTCTAAAAATAAAAACATAAAAAAAGTAAAAGATTACCATTTAGATTCCTCTAGAGTCCCGGACCAGGCCAGTAAACCACTCTGGTAATTTTAGAAATGTGTAATTTCGAAGATAAAGAAAAATTTATTATTTCATTTGAAATATATTCCCTAAATTATAACAAAAATACTTAAACATATTAGTTTTTGTTGTTGGTGTTGGGAACAGATATTAAATGGCTGTAACATAAACTAGGATATCCATGGTTAGGCTTTTCATCTGAGGAATATCAAGAACTTTCATAAGGAGACATGTCATTGAATTGCATGATTTTGAGAGGAATTACATGAGTAACTAAATAAGAAAAATAACTTCTGTAACATTTTAGAGAAAAATAATCATCAGTATTATACTGAGTAAAATTCCAGAAAGAAGCACAATTTATATTTCAGGGAATCATGGTTGGGTACCATGCTCAGCAGTTAGGGTGCCAGCCATATGCACTGGGGCTGGTGGGTTCGAACCCACTGGGCCTGCTAAACAAAAAAAATAAATAAAATAATGAATAAATAAATAAATAAATAAATTTCAGGGAATCCTGCCCAAGATTAATGTTTGATAGGCTGAGAATAAAATATAATTTAAAATATAATACTTGACTTATGAAATTTTAAATTAAATATTCCTAAGATTTATTCATTTGGAATATAAAAAATAACTAGAAATAGGTGTCTTACCTTCTTGTCCTTCCGTTTATTGTCTCGTACTTTTTTTGAGATGTTATCTTGAATACGCAAACTAATTTCCTCAGTGGACTCCTATCTAATATATTACCAAACTTCCAGTGTCACTAGACCCTTTTGATTTCCTAGTTTTCAGATAATTTTTATTTCTTCATAATAAATAAGAAGAATGATGATGTGGTTTTGGTGTTGGATGTGTTTTCAGTACATGTAGACATTTTAAAGACCTTTGAAATCCTGTATTTTTGAAATATTCATCTCTTGACTATCTTGAATCAGTCACTTAATTAATTTGATCCTGCTAACTGCCTGTTAAAATGCACTTTGAAGGACTACAGTTACCTTTATGAATTTAGATTATATAATCTCAACAACATTTTGATGTATTTATTGCATTCTTAGTAAAACTCTAAGTTTTAAATGATATAAAATCATTTTATGGCATTTGGGGAGCATGTTAGATCTCCGAATTGCCTCTGCTTGGAAATTTGAGGAAGAAATGGGGAAAAGAAACTGATTGTTATATCTTTATCATTTTTCACATTTATGAAATAAGACTATCAGAGTGAAGATTTTACAAAATGTATAAATATTAAATATAATTTGCATAAGCACACTAGACTGGAAATGTTAAATGTTTATTTCGTAGATTAAATAGGAATTCACTGGAAAAAATAGTGCATATGCACCTAAATTGATACACAAATAGGTTACTATTTCTTTCCAGTTAGTGCATGGCATATTTATGTATAATTCTATATTGGGATAATGTGTCACTGTTTGCAAATGAACTTACACAGTGTGATAAAATATGCTCTGTAATTCAACTTTGTATTCGTGACATAGGACCATTTTAATGTTATAACTATTTAACTTTGCAATTATGATTTAACTGTTGATGTAATTTTACATGTAATCCTTGCATAACATACTAATACAATTCAGCTATCAGCAATGTCACATGTGTTGAACACCCTGCACCTCTGGTAAACTGACAATCACCTCTAAGACATGTAACTAACCTTGGCCCTGGGCAAACATAAGCTCACAAAGGCCCCATGGCTGCCCGTTCACTGTAGGGCACTATTTTGTTTCCACAGCAACAAATTAATACAGAAGCAGTTTTGGAGTGAGTGGTACCAAGAATCATTTAGGACAGTTCACAAACAAGTTTTCTTATACTCACAGCACTATTGCTGCCTTGATAATTTGTTAACATTTAATCATTTTCATTTGAAATTTCATTAAACCTGTATCTGAGAAGAGGCCATTTGGTGCTAGACTGATCACCACAAACGGGCATTCAGAGACCAGATGTCATTTCATAAGTTTCAGTGTTGCTGAGGAAACTCAATTTTGCTGAAATTGGCAAATACACATAATAATTAACCCTGTGGCTTACTTTGTTCTTTGATTTCTACAGAGTAGGGTTTATAATAAGTTTCGTTCTAAATTTATTACACCTGAGCCATTGCCTAGCATATTCCTCAACATTAAGATACATTGTTTTCATTATGTTCAGTAACACAAACAAACAAACCAAAATACAAACTTTTAACAATGTCAGAGACATATTCTAGTGTTTGGTTTCCCATAATTCCAGTGATCACATGACTCTCAGAGTTGCTTTAATTCATCCTGTAGTCGTCTTTCATCACCACCCATCACTAACCTTTCATACCATAGGTTGATATCTTTTTATTTTAGCATAATATTGTTTTTCACTTATTACCATCCACTGCATCATGGTCACCAGATCTCAGTGTAGTGCCTTCCACATACAATTCTGTCTATTAAGATATTAAATTTGCTGTCACACTTTTCTTTTAAGCATTCTGTGCTGTGTTCTGTTCAGTGTTGGTGTCTTCAGTTCTGATTTTTCAATTTTGTCCCTCTCCTTTTCCTTGACTCGTTAGTCTGATCCAACCTCCTCTACCTCATCTGATGATTATCAATATGTTATGGAAGCTAAACTACAAGAAATGATCTCCATACGTAGGAAGGTAGTCCTACTGGACTTTACTTTCTATTGCTAAATAGAATCCATCTAAGTTTTTCTTTTCATTTATAAAAATTATGTCACTTTTATTTATTGATAATCGACCATCTGTGCAGTTCAGTGCTTCAGGAGCTTAAGACTGGACAATGGCAGGTTTGTGTTCAAACCATGCACAGTCTGCATGTTACATTTGGCTGAATTCATTGCTCATAAATAACTCCAATGTTTTGCTGATGCTTGGATGTAACAGGCCTTTGTAGCTGACACATTTCAAGCGATGCTGTTCAGCTGCCTGTTTTTAAAGAAAGTTTATTTTTTGAAAACTATGTTTGCAGTTGGTAGTAGCTTGCTTTACATTTTATTTCAATTTATTGAGAGGAAAAGCGTGAACTACGTCTTGCATTTCAGGTGCATTCTTCATATTTCTTAACAGGCTGAGGAGAGACATGGAAATATTGAGGAGCGTATGAGACACCTGGAAGGTCAGCTTGAAGAGAAGAATCAGGAACTTCAAAGAGTATGTAAATTAAGAACGACTCTTCCCAATCGTCAGTTTGTAAATTTATGTTCTACATATAAGATGAGAGATTGAGTGGTTATATTTTAAATCCAAAGATACGGATGTTGACGGAAAAGGTTTTCACCAATTTAATGAAAATGAAGATAAAATTAATTCATATTTAAAACTAGCAAAACTGAACAAATAAATCTTGGTTTTTCCATGGGTTTTCATGTTGTATTTATTTATATTTCCTGAATGTAAGGCCAGGCAAAGAGAGAAAATGAATGAGGAGCATAACAAGAGATTATCTGATACTGTTGATAGACTTCTGACCGAATCCAATGAACGCCTCCAGCTACACTTGAAGGAAAGAATGGCTGCTCTAGAAGAGAAGGTAAAATGAGCCGAGGGTAAAGGCACTGCTCTTCGGATCACGTGTGTCTTATGTGCCTCTACAGTCATTGTGTTGGTTGTCTGCTGATCCATTTACTTAGCTAAGTTCTTAAATGCTTTATATATTTTTAGGAGGGAATGAATAATTTCCATAGAAAGTATGAGATCAATTTTTACGTCAAAAAATGCTGCATGATAAATCTTTCATATTAACATGTTCATATAAAACAAATGTCTTAAAATACACTGTGCTTTTCTGATGAAAATATTTTATTTATCCTTCACCTGGTATGCAAAAGGGAGGAGTGATAAAAATAAATAGTGCAGGGGTGAGGAGCTTGATTTGAACAATTCATGTATGCAGTACTACCAGGCTAAAACTCAAAATGTGGGTCAGTTTCTATCATTAGTAGAATTAGTATCAATCCCAGTAGAGGGTTAAGAATTCTATATTTTCAGCTGCATTCTTTTAGAAACAGTTCTTCTGTTCAGTCTGCAGTTTGATTCACAATTATGTGTATCTTCGTTGATAGTTGACCACTACTAGACCAGCAAGAGTTATGTGAGCTAGCTGGTTGCCAATTCCAGAGCATAAACAAAGGTAGGGGGTACAGCTCAGGTGGACACATCATTTTGGAAATTCAGAATGAATGCCAGTCACTACATTACTTATACATGTTCTACTGTTTCATAAAATAAACCAATATAGGGAAAAATGCATCAATTAAATGTTAAAGTAATTGCACTAATTTACCCATTAGAAAGCCAGAAAGCATGCCTTCTTCCCATACATATCCAAGTACATGGCCAATAAGAAATTACTACACGTGGATGGCACCTGCAGCTCAAGGAGTAAGGCGCCGGCCCCATATACCAGGGCTGGCAGGTTCAAGTCTGGCCTTGGCCAAAACTGCAAAATAGAAATAAATAAATAAATAAATAAATAAATAACTACACTCTTAGTTTATTTTTACTATGTAAATTTTTAAAAACTATATTATTTTATGTAGTGATAGTAGTACCATGAAAAAAGTAACACTCTTTCAACAACAATACTTTTATGGGAAAGATTTTTAAAAATTATCTGTTATTCACTTTTTGTCTATATTCCTTTGTGACATATAACAGATTTTTGAATAAGTAGAATTTAATTTTTCTAATGATTCAATGATTAAGTATAATTGTTAATTGGATATTTAAAATAGATGTGTAAAAAAAATAGTTTAAAAATATGATCTGGGCTCGGTGCCTGTGGCTCAGCGGGCTAAGGCGCCAGCCATGTACACCTGAGCTGGCGGGTTCAAATCCAGCCTGGACCCGCCAAACAACAATGATGGCTGCAACCAAAGAATGACCGGGTGTTGTGGTGGGCGCCTGCAGTCCCAGCTACTTGGGAGGTAGAGGCAAGAGACTCACTTGAGCCCAGGAATTGGAGGTTGCTGTGAGCTGTGATGCCACAGCACTCTATCCAGGGTGACAGCCTGAGGCTCTGTCTCAAAAAAAAAAAAAAAATATGATCTGATGATTCCTTCTTTTTTTGATAATAAAAATGAGTTTGTGTGAATTCTTTGCAGCACTTCTGACTAAGATTTAGCTAGTTACCCAATTTTTCTTATTTGAAGAATAACGTAATCGTTTCTGATATAAAAAGTAGTCTGAGAAGAGGCAAACTGGAAGAGGTGTTTGAAAGGTGGTATTTATTACATTTGTTCATTCAAGTGATATAAAACATTTCCCACTTTGATTATGTATTCCCTCTAAAGGTTAAAGTGTCATGTTTAAAGATTCTGTTAAAACTTGGTTTCTATGGAAACCAGGAAGTAGATGTACCACCAAAAGAATCAAAAAAGATCTGTAAGTGACTGAATGTCAATGTACACACTTAAATATTTTCTGTTTATTAACTATTTCTTTTATTTTCTTTTCTGTAGAATGTTTTAATTCAAGAATCAGAAACTTTCAGAAAGAATCTTGAAGAATCTTTACATGATAAGGTATTATGAATACTTACGTTTTTTGCCCATTTTTTTTTTTATTTCATACTGATGAACATTCAGTTGTGAAACAAATTTGACTGAAATACTTTCACGTGTTATTTTTTTTTAAGCAACGTTAAATTTTTAAATTACACCTACAGAGAAGTATCCATATATGTGTATTTTGCAACCCAAACACACTGCCAATCAGCGTTCTAGAAGCTCCTCCCACCTTAGTTTGTAGTTACTACTCTGCCTTTAAAGCACTGTCTTAACTGACAATATTTTTAAAATATGGTTTTTATTTCTTTGTTTCTTATGTAGATGGAATGAATATGTATGAATTAATTTTGTCTAATTTGAGCTTATTTAAGCAGAAATACATTAAATGCCTATTATATGTCAGAATTGTGCGAAATTATACTATATATTTGCAAACTTGATGCTATTTCCTAAGTAGTTAAGAAATGTAACTGAGGAGAGAGAATGACCTTTGACAAATCAATAAGGAAGCGAGGTAGCAGATGCCAAGTGCCAAGTGAGTGACGGGTAGGAAGGACCACAGTACATCACTGCCGTGAAGAAGGCTTCAGGCAGGTGAGACCTGTACTAACGACATCAGGAAAACTAGGAATCTGCCACAAGCCTTCCAAACACAGTCCATGCTGCATAATTACAGGTGCTTTTTAGAGTGAGGGATGAGTAGTGAATGTGATATCTTAACTAATAGGTATAATAGTTTGGAATCAGTTATTCTTATTGTAGGGTATGTGCTAGAAGAGACAGCTACCAGGGCATGAACTGATGAAGCTTTAACCATTAATATGTATTTTCCTTTTTTCATCAGTTTGTAAAATTTGTGTTACCAATTTTATCTTATTTTATCAAAAAGGATATAATTCCTAATTGAAGAAGTGATCTACAGTTATGTGTTAACCAAAGATGGAAGGAATGGAGAGAGGAGGGACAGAAAGAGAGAGAAGGAAAGAAGCAAGAAAGAGGAGAAGAGTGGGGGCGGATGGGAGGGAGGGAAGATCTGACAACATACAGCATACGGAACTTACCGGAAACAATGAAGAAAAAAGGACAAAGAGAACAAGTCCACGTTTAACCATACTGGATACTCTATGTTGTGGTGTACCATCCAACAGCAATAGTATAATTGAGTCTATGTAGAGAATATCTATTTTGTGCTCTAGACAGGGTGTCCACAATCTCCTGATGGGTCTATCAGAACAATATAATATGGCACCTACAATAGTTGACCTTTTTGAAGCAGTTCAAGAAGACTACACAGAGGAAATGACATTTTAGTAGGCTCCTAAAGACAAATATTATCTTAACAAGTGGAGAAGGGTAGGGAATTCTAGGTAAAGAATGGAGCCTATGCAACAGCACAGAGAAAGCAAAGATGGTTGATCTGGTGAATCAGAAGTTTACGGTGACTGGTATGAATTTCAATAACCAGAAAGGTTTTGAGCAGATTGTGAATTTTGGACTTGATCTTGTTATGCAGTTGTATGTTATCCAAGCTCTGTGTACTGTTGGCAAGATCCCCAGAACTCACTCCTCCCCCCGCCCACCTACCCAAGCCTTGGCTTCAACAATCTGCCTAAGCAACCAGGAGTTCTAATCATTTCAGGCTTTGCATCCATGTTACACCAGTCTCTAGAGAAAGCAAATCCCATGTCACACCTCATTTCTAAGCTATTATCCCCTATGGCTAAGGATATTCACTTATCTGACTATAGTTATTCTATAACCATTTACATTTTCATTCAACTGATTATACTTGTACTTCGTTATCAGCAAAATCCTTTGTATGCTCAACCTCTTCTCTCAATGTTTTCCATTATTCTCTTTATCTCTAAATTTTAAGTTTCTAGAGTTACCCTGGGATTTTTTTCTCTTTTCAGTCCTGGTGACTGCATCAGATTTTATGTATTTAAACACCTTCTATAAATGGAGATTTTCCAAATTTAGATTACCTACTGATTCCTCTTTTCTGAGAGAATGCATATATTTCAGTGCTAATTCGGTATCTCTTGAACAGCTAGGTATGTCAAATTTAAAAAGTCCATCTCCCAATCCTACTATCACACACCGAACACCCCCACCACCTAATCTAACCACTACTGGCAATCTCACTAAGTCACAATCGCAATGTCTTCCAATTACTCTGGTTAAAATACATGAAGTCATTCTCAGCCCCTGTGTTTAACTCATACCCCATGTCTAGTCTGTTAGTTCTATCAAACTGTCACCAAAATCCAGCCGTTCTCTTGCTAACATCATTCTTGTCTGAGTCATTGCTTTCTTGCCTGTAGTTTTGGAAGACCCCTAAAAATTTTCTTTCTTTGCTGCTCTCCACCCCAATTTAATAGTCCAATTTCCAGCCATTGGAATGATAACATCACTCCTCTGCTCAAAAATCTTCGGTTACTTCCTCTCTCACCAAGAGTAAAAGCCAAACAATTTAAAATGGTTTACAGCACCTTTCAGTGTGAGTTCTGCACTCATACTTTTAAAATCTATCCTCTCCTCATCTTTCTTATTAATCTCTGATTGAGCTACCCCCAATTCACTTCCATAAAGAGGCATTTGCACATACCGTTCCTTCTGTCTTATTCGCCATGCCTTTTCCTAAATTACTCCTGCCTTCATTTACTCTTCTAGTTCTCCGCTCAAGTATCACTTTATTAGAGAGCCCTTTTTCAGGACTACCCAATTCCTCACTTACTACATAAATACAACCTTTTACAAAAATTTTAGAAACTGGATATAGTTTCTACTCTGCATTTGGAAGTGACACGTACATAGATAGTAGCATTTTAACATTCCAATAAATTTGCAAAGATTTAGGATTAGTGAATACAAGGAATGCAGATTAAATTTTATTCATTTCTGCTATTCTCATTTTCATTACAAAGGAAAATTGAGGCATTTTTTGTTATACTGTCTTGTTATCTATTATAAAATAGTATCTACTGGTTTTACCTTTAAAAATCCATTTAACTTGATTTATCATAATTGTAGCTTGATATTGTTGGCATATGCTTCTCATCTAAGTAACACTTTTTTTATTTTTAGGAGAGATTAGCAGAAGAAATTGAAAAGCTGAGATCTGAACTTGACCAATTGAAAATGAGAACTGGCTCTTTAATTGAACCTACAATATCAAGGTAACATTACATTAAAAGTTTGTCTACAGTTCACTAGACATCAGTATGAAGTTCTTTATGGTTTCACATCTCCTCAACTAAAGTCAATCAGTCTTTCTTCATGCTCAGTAGCCAGTATCAGATTTTGACTCTTTACTGACTTATAGTTTCTGCATTCCAAAATAACTTTCTAATTTAGAAATACTTTCTGAAGATATTTAGTAAAAATTTAAATTATTACTTTTTGTAACCTGAATTTAATTATGTAGATAAACACATATAAGAAGATTCTTAAATGAGGAGATTGAACTGTATATGAGAAGACTGCATTTCATTCCAAGAAGAGGCATCAGAACTTTTCTCCGCATGTGTTCACTGTAGAAATTGAACTCAATGTAAAATTTTCTCTGTATATGTCAATTTAGAAACATTCAGAGAACTATGTGCAATGCTCAATGTGACTAAATAACTATTGTTAATTATGGTCATTTAGCATCTACCTGTTAAAGTAATTGCAAGTAAAAATGAAAGAGGAATTAAATACGTAAAGTAAAATTCAAATAAACTTAATTATATTCATCTATTTTGGCCACTACCTCATCTTAAAAGAAAGAAGCAAAGGATGGCTGTTTACTTGTGAGACAAATTCGTATGTTAATAATTGGTGTAATTTTCATTTATAATTGAGACCTTCTATTTAAAGTTGTTTAGAAACTCTAGAAAATTCATTAATTTAATCAGGTATTTACTAGCCAGCACAGACTCATAGCAGCTGTTTGAATATTCTGACCAGTATGGGCTTTTAGAATTCTTTCTTGGTCTTTATGTTAATTTTAGAAATGTTAACTCCATAAGATCAAGAATTTGCATTTGTTTTGAGGATTACTATAATCTCAGCACCTAAAAACCTGGCATGTAGTATGCTCTCATTAAATACTGGTAAATGAAAGAAGGAATATCTGATAAAGCATTTCTTCAGATGCACAGATAAAAACTCAAACAGTAAATTTAAAGTATCTTTTATTCTCTTCAATGTAAATTTAGATAAAAACAATATTCAATATTTCAAGTATTTCAAATATTCCTATATTCACTTTAATGTGAGAAACAGTTTTGTCTCCATGGAAACACTCAAAGGATTAAAAAATTCATAAGTCATTAATTCAGAAAATTATGCTTATTTTTCAAACTTTTAAAATCCTGTTTTGTATATCTGAGCTGAAATAATTATTTCAGTGATAGGTGTTCAAAAGGTAATGATGATAATGATGATAAGAATTAATAAAATATGTAAGTAATAAATAAATATAAGAAATAATAAAATACATAAAATAAATGTTATCTAAGTAACAAATTAAAAATATCCTGATAGGACCAAATGGCCATTTCATTGTCTTTTTGACTTAGATATTAAAATACAGAGTTATGGAAGTGTTATCTAAATATCCAACAGTTCAGTGAGTCATCATAGACAGCCTACTAATCTGACATTTAACCAAAATAAAGGATCATTGCTCCCATACAGAACAATAGTTGTTTACAGCAGGTTATGGTGGAAATAACATGAAACCAAGTATAAGACCATCCCTACTCCTAGTCTCAGAGAGATAATTACTAGATGTTTGATTTTGTAAAATCCATTTTTCATTGATAAGATTCTGATTTTATGCATACTTTTACATGAATACAGAAAAGCTTATCTTTCTGTTTATCTCATAGCTTGCTTTGTGAATAAAATGATATACATAAACAAAGGGGATTTTTTACACAGAAAATCACATTACAAGTATAAAGTGAAAATTATTAGGATAAGTAAACTGATGGAATCTATTATACGGGATAGCTGAATGTCAAACAACAATCATTTATTGAACATCCATGCTTCTGAGGGCACATAGTGAAAAAAAATAAAAAATAAAAAACAGAAGGTGCATGAGAACTCTATCTACTCATTTTTGATCTGCCAGGTAGGAAGGGAGAAGAGATGAGCTCACATTACTGACTACCAGTAACTAAGAGTCTCTCCTAGTATTTCATCTGAGAAGATAGTAATGGGAGTTTCAGAATGAGGATACAAGGCTTGATT
Organism: Perodicticus potto; assembly: GCA_963574655.1. NCBI lineage: Eukaryota > Metazoa > Chordata > Mammalia > Primates > Lorisidae > Perodicticus > Perodicticus potto. The sequence continues at coordinate 4,834 of CAUYRH010142013.1, read as the reverse complement.
TGGCTCATCCCTGAAGAAAGGATTTAAGTAATTGGAAATGACAATAGGCATTTCAGAAGGCAGAGGGATGTGTAACAGGTTTTCTGTAAAAAAATTTATTTCTGATTTATCTATGAAAATTCTTTTAATAAGACTATGCAAGAATCACAAGAGATTCAGGAGGAGAAACTACATGATTCCTGGCTTAAAGGGACCAATGACTGTATTTTAACTTACTTACATCTTCCACAAGCCTCTCAAAAATATATATTATATACCTACAATTTTTTTTTTTTTTTTTTTTTTTTTGCAGTTTTTGGCTGGGGCTGGGTTTGAACCCGTCACCTTCAGCATATGGGGCCTGTGCCCTACTCCTTTGAGCCACAGGTGCTGCCCCACCTACCATCTTTTTGTTTTAGTTTTTGTTTTGTTTTGTTTCATTTTGTTTTGTTTTGTGTTTCTTAGTTGTAGCCCTTCCTCCAAGGGGTGCTATACACCCTTTAGTGTGCACCTGAGGTGATAGTTTACCAATCCCCCTCCCTGGTCCCCACCCCGTTCTTTCTCCTCTCATTTGAATATGCTTGTGTTTTTTCTGTCATGTGGGCGTGAAATTGTTTTTCTATTGGTTTCTTAAAATAATTTTTTGTTAGAGAACTAGCTCAGAGAACTGAACATAAAGGAGAAAGATGAACAGTATTTTCTTTGGGAAAAGTTTAAGTAATGGGCTCTTCTAGAATTGATATTGGTCAGCCCTTTGATTCTTCCGAGGTCTATTAAGAACTTTATACTTGGGCGGTGCCTGTGGCTCAGTGAGTAGGGCGCCGGCCCCATATACCAAAGGTGGCAGGTTCCAACCCAGCTAAACTGCAACAACAACATAAAAAACCTTTCTACTTGCCAGATGTAGTTGCACTGCACTGGAGATACAATGGTGATGGTGATTAAGAATTCCTATTCCAGGTGAAAAATATAGAAATACTAGTTTGAGGACTGTTAGAATACAGTGAGTACTTGGAGCTAGGAGAGTAGATGGTAATAGCACTTTTAAGCTGAGACCATGTAAATAATACCCATACACACACCCACACCTAGACCATTCTGAGCTAGATAGTTTGGGACTGTATTATAATTTATTTCATTCACTCATTATCTTATCAGATATTTATGAAGCACACAACTTTGGGCACAGAATGATGACTAAAATCTGATCTTTGTGTTTGTGAAACTTAGAACTTCTGCCCAATAAGTAAAGACTGAGAGTTGTGCTTTTTATGCCTGGTCAGTTGATTTGTATGTATGATTTATCCACAGTGAAACCAGTTTACTTTATTAAGTCCCAAGTTTCTCTCTATAAAAGCAATAGCTGTCATCTATTTGGGGGGTGATTTCTTAGTTCATTTGTTCTAATGTTCCACTTGGCAAAACAAGGTCATTCTTAAGTTAGTGCAGTGTCTTCCACTGTTGCAAACACTGTCACCTAACCTTTTTAATCTTGCCAAATATTTGGAAATGCTTGTCTTTGTTCTCAAAGAGAACTAAAGTGGAGAATACAGTCAGTCAGCAGGAGCCCCATGTTTAACAGAAAGCAAAGCTTTAAATGTATCTACTACTAGCCATGGATGTGTTATTTCATTGTAAAGGACAGCATGATGTCACTGTTATCATCATCATCATTATTGTAGCAATAACATGAATTTGCTGTAAATCCATATGTAAGTGTCTAGAGAAATCTTTTCAACACATTGATTATAGCAGACTTTTTATATTAGTTTAATTTAATTTGTGTAGTGACATTTTTCCAATTGGAATTTTCTGTTTCATCTTTAAACCAATTTCCGGATTGAATGTTTCTATCAATTTTTTTTTTCATCATTTTGAAGCAGTGTCTTATCGAAGCTAAAAAAATCATTCTAGTAGTATATCCTATTTTATTTAAAAAAAGACTGTTAACCTTGGGTCAATCTGATTTTAAGCATTTTGTTGATTCTCTAAATGGAAATATTGAATATGAAAAAATAGATCATATATGTATAAATTTCTCCCAAAATTTTAAAATTAGAAAAGTTATGGGATCCCCAAAATTCACACAATTAAATATACAAGAAATATTTTAAACAACTGCAGTAAAAATGAGAAAATGTTGAAATATCCAGTGAAACGCTTAGACCAAGTAGAATTGCCAGAATTTAATCCAATGTATTTTGATTATTAGTCTTAACATATATCATTCTACAAATACATTTGAAAATGATGACAAGGAACAGAAAGGTTGTAAGTACTGTATTTTCTAAAAGGCATAAATGCACTTGACTTTTGAGAATGAACCTAAGACTGTAACTTTTGACATAAGTCTCTGACAATGCGTCAAAGAATTATGAAGTGATTCTTCATCAGTTTTCTGTGAAAAATCATGAAGTGAAAACATCAGTTTTCTTCCATGAGGTTTATTTCCTTGAGGATGTATGCTTCATTGCTAATTAAATCAGTAGATAGGGATTTGCTGATGAGTTTAATTTTTCACCCTGGATATATTTTATATTATTCCTCTTCTCCAGAACTCATCTAGACACCTCAGCTGAGTTGCGGTATTCGGTTGGGTCCTTAGTGGACACCCAGTCTGACTACAGAACAACTAAAGTAATAAGAAGACCACGGAGAGGTCGCATGGGTGTGCGAAGAGATGAGCCAAAGGTTAATCTAACTTCAGCTTCTCTAGTTTTATTTAAATATGTCATTTCCTTTTGGATAGAATGCCAATGCTAAGGAAATTCAAAATGCTAGCATTTTTATTAGTTCAAAAGATGAAGTATGACATTTTTAAAACTATAATTAATATAAAGCCCCTACTCTGTGCTAGAACTCCAATAAGCATTTCCCATGTATTTGTCCATGTAATATACTGCTTTCATACTAATTTCAAACATAAAAATGTTGAGGCTCAGAAAGATTCAATGTTCAGCATTACACAGCTAGCAGAGGGAGAAAGTCAAAATTTAATCTTATATTTGCATGGCTTCAAATACTCTGCTTTAATTATTAAGCTCTGTGGCCAAGCACTGGGACTTCCAGTTTGCTTCGGCACTAAAGCACTGGCATTCGTATTGTTAACTCAAATTAAGTTAAGTACTTTAATAGAATTTGCTGTTTTAAAAAGACTTCAAGGAAAATATACATAGACTATTTAACAATGTATTCATAGAAAAGTGTTAATGATAACCTGCATTGCTGACCCTTTGTTCAGTCCATATCTTAAAATTTATTTTCTTTTCTTTTTTTTAAATTTTTATTACATCATAATTGTGTACATTAGTACAATCATGGGACACAATGTGCTGACTTTATATACAATCTGAAATATTTTCATCGAACTATTTAACATAGCCTTCATGGCATTTTCTTAATCAATATATGAAGACATTTGTATTCTGCATTTAATAAGTTTCACCTGTACCCTTCTAAGATGCACCATAGGTGTGATCCCAATAATTGCCCTCTCTCCACCCATCTCCCCTATCCCCTCCCTTCCCTTGCCCTTTTCTCCATATTCTTGTGCTATAATTGGGTTTTAGCCTTCATATGGAAGCTATAAATTAGCTTCATAGTAGGGCTGAGTACATTGAATACTTTTTCTTCCATTCTTGAGATACTTTAAGAATAATATGTTCTAGCTCCATCCATGTAAACAAGAAAGAGGTAAGAAGAATATGTTCTACCTCCATCTTTCTTTAAGGCTGTGTAATATTCCATGGTGTACATGTACCACAATTCATTAATCCATTCATGGGTTGATGGGCTCTTGGGCTTCTTCCATTAAAGCTCCATTGTTACATTTTAAAGACCTCAAAAAAAATAATACTTCATTTTATATGGAATCAGAAAACCCTCGAATAGCCAAGACATTATTCAGAAATAAAAACAAGGCAGGAGGAATCATGCTACCTGACCTGAGACTGTACTATATGTCGATAGTGATCAAAACAACATGGTACTGGCACAAAAACAGAGAGGTAGATGGATGGAACAGAATAGAGAACCAAGAGATGAACCCAGCTACTTACCACTGTTTGATCTTTGACAAGCCAATTAAAAACATTCAGTGGGGAAAAGATTCCCTATTTAACAAATGGTGCTGGGTGAACTGGCTGGCGACCTGTAGAAGAATGAAACTGGACCCACACCTTTCACCATTAACTAAGATAGACTCTCACTGGATTAAAGATTTAAACTTAAGACATGAAACTATCAAAATAATAGAAGAATGTGCAGGGAAAACTCTTGAAGAAATTGGCCTGGGTGAATTTTTTATGAGGAGGACTGCCCAGGCAATTAAAGCAGTATCAAAAATACACTACTGGGACCTGATCAAACTAAAAAGCTTCTGCACTGCTAAGAACACAGTAAGTGTAGCAAACAGACAGCCCTCAGAGTGACAGAAGATATTTGCAGGTTATGCCTCCAACAAAGGTTTAATAACCAGAATACACAGAGAACTCAAACGTATTAGCAACAAAAGGACAAATGATCCCATCTCAGGGTGGGAAAAGGACTTGAAGAGAAACTTCTCTAAAGAAGACAGGCACATGGCCTACAGACACATGAAAAAATGCTCACCATCCTTAATTATCAGAGAAATGCAAGTCAAAACTACTTTGAGATATCATCTAACTCCAGTAAGGTTAGCCCACATAACAAAATCCCCAAACCAGAGATGCTGGAGTGGATGTGAAGAAAAGGGAACACTTCTACATTGCTGGTGGGAATGCAAACTAATACGTTCCTTTTGGAAGGATGTTTGGAGAATACTTAGAGATCTAAAAATAGACCTGCCATTCGATCCTATAATTCCTTTACTCGG
>CAUYRH010142012.1:0-17243 GCA_963574655.1 Perodicticus potto | reverse complement strand
GGAGGGTGATTGGTGGGCTCACACTTACGGTGCATCTTACAGGGGTACAAGTGAAAATTACTAAATGCAGAATATAAATGTCTTCATATAGTGATTAAAAGGCCATGAAGGCTATGTTAAATAGTTCAATGAAAATATTTCGGATTGTATATAAAGTCAGCACATTGTGCCCCATGATTTCACCAATGTACACAGTTATGATTTAATAAAAATTAAAAAAGTTAAAAAGTGGGTTTTATAATAAATATATTTTTAAAACATTAATCAAAGTTAAGCGAATGTATTTTCTGCAAGACATTTTAGAGTACAATTAAGCATTACTATATTCCAAGAAAAAAATGGCATGTACCATTTCTCCAAGCTATTTAACCATGAAGTCATGTTTTCTTTGGATGATTCTATTAATAACTTTTGGAACACTGCGGTTTGTAAAAAAGAAGTTTGGAAAATGGGGCACCAATTTCTGAACAAATTACCAAATTCCATCACAGAACATTTAGTTAAAACATCAGGAAAAAAATACCTGTTTGTGTTTAAAATTATAAATTATAAAAATTGTGTGAAGTATCTTCTGAAAATGAAGTGAAAAATAGATGAAGTTTGCTTTTGTGTTGACACTGCTGTCTTCAGACGCATTACTCTCACTCTGCCAGGGGACTCAGGAATGGCTCTCATCTCAACTGAATCTCAACATCTTTCATATTTTCAGAGTGCAGATTTCTCCCTCCTCTTGTCCCTTATCAAAATAAGTGTCTTTATTACATTCCTCCCATAGTAGATAACCACCACAAAAACAATCAGTTAAATCCATCCTCTGATAAGTAAGATCTGAAATTGCCTGGATAACACCATTCCTTATACCTAGACAAAAACTAAGTTTTAAAATGCCTTATCCTAAAACACATATATGTGTGTATGTGTGTGTGTGTTGTTAAATTCAAATATGTTTTGCCTAAAAACATTCTCTGAACATCACCAAGATGAACTGAGACAAATTATTAGAATTAGGAGGCATGTACTAAAAAAAAAATCATGAAATTCTCAAATATCTACTATAGACATACAAGTACAATCTCCTCACTTCCTCTTGTAATCATATTTTAATTGCATATACACTGTTTCCTTCTCAGTTACTTCATTATTTAAATGCTTTTTATATTTTTTTCCAGCATTTTACATGGTCCAGGAAGACAATTTTTACACTTAAAAAGAGTTTCACAGCCAGCTTCTTCTCCTTTCCACTTACAACTTATCAGTTTGTGTCAAAAAATGCAAACTACTTCTGAATTTGCTCTTATTTTTTTGCTAGACATGCTATTTTCTAACTTTAAAAATCTCCTTTTCAGACTCATTCATTTCCTCTTCACTTTAAGCATAAAAATAGAGTCTGGCTGGTATTTTCACAATTTTTTTGGGTCATAATAAAATAAAGTTAGTTTAAATTTTTATCTAATTTTATCTGGAAATGCCATTGTAATTATTGCACTATATTATATGGCTTCAGAGACTATTAAGTATTATGAAATATTTAGATACTGCTAATACTCTGACACAATTCACACTAACTTCCTAACCACATGTGTCATAAAGAAACCATTAATCCTCAATATGGATGCATTCCCAAGGGAAAAAATTCTAAGCAGAATTAAGACTACGTGAAGAATCTGAATGACACATAATCTTAATCCCTGCTTCTTTCATATCTTTTGACTTGGAGCTTGTATTTTAAATCAATGCCTGGTTAGTCTCTCTCCACTTTCATTCATTCAATGGCTATTCATTAAAGCATATTAAATATCATTCTCTGTTGCTGACTTTGGGTATTCAAAGAAAGTTTGACATATATATGTGTGTATATGTATGTATGTATATATATATATGTATGTGTTTTATGTACATATGTGTGTGTATATATTATAAGATCATTTATGGATACCTAATAAGAGGAAAAATAAAGGCATCTAAACAAAATAAGCCAAGCACAGAAAGAGAACTCTCACATGTTCTCCTGTCTATGTAGAATCTAAATATTAAAAACCATTGATCTCAGGCAGCGCCTGTGGCTCAAAGGAGTAGGGCACCGGCCCCATATACTGGAAGTACCGGGTTCAAACCAGGCCCCGGCCAAATACTGCAAAAAAAATCCCCAAACAAACAAAAAAACCAGTTGATCTCATGGAGACAGAAAGTAGAGCGATGGTTTCCAGAGGCTGAGAAGGGTGGAGGGGAGGGCGCATAGAGTGGTGATAGCTAATGGGCGCAAAAAGACAGTTAGATAATTAGAAAGAATAAAAACATTCGATAGCACAACAAAGTGACTATAATCAGCAATGCATTAAAATAATTACATGCGTGTGTTCCTAACACAAAGAAATGATAAATACCCAAGGTGATGGATATTTATCCTGATTTGATTAACTCACATTATCTTGATTTGATTAATTTACATTACATGTATGTAGCAAAACATCACATGTAACCTATGAATGTATATAACTGTTATGTAATATGTACCTATAATAATTTAAAAATTAAGCAATCAGAATATGATTTGGGTAGGGTGACAAAGGGCTAACAATTTGGATATATTTGATCAACTACATATTAGGCATAATATTTTGATCAGGCTTTCCCAATTACACTCTTGTCAATTTAGGTGAAAATCAGTGTTCAATTGTAGTTGCTCTCAAAATCATTGATTACTGAGATGGTCACATTTAAAACTTTGACTCAAGAGGTACAAAAGCAACCCATGTAACCAAAATATTTGTACCCCTATCATACTCTAAAGGCAAAAAGAAAAAAAATAAAAAGGAGAGTGGTGCCTGTGGCTCAAAGGAGGAGGGCGCTGGCCAGTGGGAGGTGGCCAGTTCAAACCCAGCCCCGGCCAAAAAAAACAAAAAATAATAACTGTAAACCAACAACCTCCTATAAATATTATTAAACAATAAATGTATCAGTAAAAAAAGAAAAAAAAAGGAAAAACAATTACCACTTGGTCAGGCAGCATATTAATAATGTGAAATTAAATGCTTAAAAAGTCAATAATGGAAAGGTCATAAAAGATTTCTTTTTTTTTTTTTTTTTACAGTTCGGCCGAGGCTGGGTTTGAACCAGCCACCCGCGGTATATGGGGCCGGCATCCTACTCACTGAGCCACAGGCGCCACCCTTATAAAAGATTTCTGTAAATCAGAAAAGTCAGAGCACTGAACAGAACTCTGCTAAGTAGTAATAAACACCATGTGTTTTCAAAACTCACACAAAATATAGTTGTGATGGATACACTGGCTTTCCGGAGAGACGCTCACAGAGGCTGACTCCAGCTTGTGAAAGCCTCTTCACCCTCCTGGCTGCCTTTTTATGTCTCACACTGAAACTCTGCCATCTGACTTGTTTTTGTTTTAATTCCCCTGCAGTGTTTAGCAGGATGTATCAAAAATCGTTATAAATATTTAAGAATTTTTATTACAGTATAGTCAAATCTCAATTATTGAATACAATGTTAACATAATACATATCATATAAATTTATATAATTATGTATGATACCTGTATATTATGTATACATAATGTATATTATGTATCACATAGTGATATAACATGTAACAACACATATTGTTATATATAACAATACTATTATATATAATTTAATAACTTCCATAAGTCTGTCAGACAAGTGTTATTATTTCAACTACCTCTAAAAAGAAAATAAGACTAAACCTTGGTCATTTGGCAATACGTTTCCAGTTTCATAGTACAATGTTGCCTATCATCGATTATCAGCTGTGTTTCTAGACTACGGGTTAAATCATTTAGACTACAAAATCATTTCTAGACTACAAGTTAAATCATTAAATCATTCATTATTTAAAATAATGATTCATAATAAAATACTATTATACTGAATTTTCAATGGAAAAGGGAAATATGAAGAAAAACAGTAATATGGAACTTCTTGTTTTAAAATCCTTTATAGATAGATATTTTCTGATATGTCTTATTTTCCACATATATAGAATCACTTGGATTTCTTCCTGTTTAATATACGTGACTTGAAACCTCTTTAGTCTGTAGTTAAAACTACATATTAGACTCCTTTCATCCCCAGCTTGTTTGTTAAGGAGAGTGCCATGTAGACTTCCTTCTAAAGAGTCATCACATTTCTAATTAAACAAATGACTGTGTTAGGACAGTGTCATAAAGCTGGACGTCCAGTCTTCTGTTTGTAAACAACTGGCTTCACAGTCTTGGTCAAATTACTTGATTTTCCTATGTTTCACTTTCCTGCCTCTTATCCTCCGAATAACTTAGGTTAGTAAATTCTACTGTGGATTTAAAATTCTGTTCTTCAAACATTTATCTTGAGAATTTACTATGTCCTTCTAGAACATTATGTTAGATAATAATGGAAAAATTTGACAAATGGATGTGATACTTCATTTCTTAGTGTTTCCTGGACAAATATGAACTAGAAACCAAAATACTAGTTAAAATATGGGTAAAGATTTAAAATAAAACTACACAAGCCATTCATAGATTTGCTAGCTTCATAAAGGTAAGAAGTAATTATTGTAAAAACAAAATAATTAAAGTCATCATATTATTATGTTAGAATACATCAAAGATACCTGATAAGATAGCAAATAGGGAGAAAAAATACATAAGGGGTCAACAGAAAGTTAAAGGGAATGATAAAAAATATGATTGTAAAGGCAGGGCGTGGTGGCTCACACCTATAATCCTACCACTTTGGGATGCAAAGGTGGGTGTATTGCTTGAGCTCAGGAGTTTGAGACCAGGCTGAGCAAGACTGAGACCCTGTCTTTACTAAAAATAGAAAAACTGGCGAGGCATAGTGGTGAATTGTAATCCCAACTGTCTAAGGAGGCTGATACAAGAGGATTGCTCAAACCCAAAAGTTTAAGGTTGCTTTGAGCTAGGCTGATGCCCCACAGCACTCTACCCAGGGTGACAGAGTAAGACTGTCTAAAATAAAAATGAAAGAAAATAAAAAAGGAAGAAAGAAAAGAAAGAAGGAAGGAAGGGAGGGAAGGAGAGAAGGAAGAAAGAAAAGAAACAAGGAAGGAAGGAATTTGTCATTAAAATTCTGGGTTTATTTTTCATTAGTAGTGCCTATTTCTCTGGTGTGGGTCTATATTTTCATGCTATCCTACTGAGAATCCAGGAGTAAGATGATTTAATTAATTTATTCTTTTTATGTAATCTATTTTACTATATAAGAAAACAAAATGATCAGGGATCACCTAAACTAATTTTACTATAACCGTGTTGTTAGCATGACTTTCTTTTCTTTCCCTTCATTTGGGGTTCATAACAAACCAGAGTCCATCAATGGAAAGAAGAAAGCATTAAAGGAATTATGGCACAGATCTATAGTTATCACTGTGTAACCTTGTTTGAAAATTGAATTCTCTTTGTACTAGGCAGGTAAATAAAATAAATTCTGCACAATCACTTAACTCCACTGCATTTAATGAGGAAAGAGTAGACTTCACGAAGTGCTTTTGAATATTACTCCTGTTTTATAAAATGTCAATGACTAAAAACATTAAATAGCCATTTAAGAAAATTCAAGCAAAAATACACATTAATTTATTACAAAGATAGCATTCTGCTTTCTGTTATTTTCTGTTTAGTGGTAAAGTTGTTTATGTGTGTGCTTTTTTACTTCCTTTCCAATAATGAAAAATTCTACTCCATTAATTCTATGGTTTACTTACTAATACTTGAGGGGCAGAACATCTTTACATTTATAAGATTTTCTAATAAGATGCAGAGCTGTGTGACTAATCGGCAGAATAAATTGAAAGGATTATTTACTACGGTAAAAAGATGAAAGTTTTTTTTAGGGAGAGTGAAATAGAGTATAGAGAGTGAAATAGAGTGAAAATAAAATGAATTTTCTGCATGGAAATCAGTATTCACTTGAAAAAAGATCCAACTAGAAATGAGAACATTTGTTTTCCTTCCGTCAAATAATCTCAGCTTTGTCCTCAATACTGTCTCGAATTATAAAGCATCATATGGTAACCAATTGAAACTCTTAACACGCTCCTCAGTTCTCAAAAGATAACACAAGAAAGAAAATAAGCATTCAATGTAAGGACCTTGGACAGTAGGGTTTACTTGGAAAATACAAAAATAAGATGAACAAAAGTTCTTTCTTAAACATGCAATAGACTGGTGAAATGTTTTTGGAAGAACACAACAGTATTAAGAAGACTAGATTCTAAGCAGAGAATTTTGGAAGATTAGCCATCAAGTGTTACACTCTTAAATAAGTAATTAGGAATTCCCTTAACGATCACGATCAATTTTCATTTCTTGAGACACTGGTGAATTTTTTTTTTTTTTTTTTTTTTGCAGTTTTTGGCTGGGGCTGGGTTTGAACCCACCACCTCCTATATATGGGGCCGGCGCCCTACTCCTTGGAGCCACAGGTGCCAACCCCAGACATGGGTGAAATTTTAAACTGAATATTCCCAGGCTCTGGAATGGGGAGAATCGTGATTTTTCTTATCCCTCATCTTTGCACTAGGACCACACTCTGTTCTTGCATCTATATTTCTTCCAAGCTCCAAAATGACCTACCTCCATGATACCTTCTCTAATTATTTCAGTTGTAACAGCTCTTGTGTGTCAATCCCCACCACCTCCAGAATTCTGTTCTTTTTGAAAATACATCCTCTCCAGTGACATTAGTTGTAAATCTTCCTCAATTTTTCATTTTCAAAATCATTTGGACCCTAAGTAACACCAAAGTGGTCTAGAAATAGTAGAAAACTCTGCAAAAGGTTTGAATAAATAAACTAGTGGTTCGTCATGATAGTGATGATCATGTTCGTGATGGGTGTGGTGGTGATAACAATGTGATTAAATCATCCTTTCCCTCACCAAATTTGCTAGCAATCCTATGGAATGCTTCCGGAAATTTTAAAGAAGTCACCCCCTTTTCCTTATCACTCATTACCTTCTTCCTTTGGTGGGAGTGATCTGACTGCTGAGGTAATGAACCTGACATCTGCTTGCTCATGTTCCTCAACTGGACAGAGTCAATGCCCTGCATTTGTGTGCTCATATGTTGCTTCTTTTTCTTTGTCTATGTGCTCTGTGTGATTCCGTTCTGGAGACTGTCTTCATATAATACAAGGCAAGATTTAAGAGTACAGTGTGAAGGTCTCCTAGGAAGACTGCAAATTCTGAGTAACTTCCCTTTACATAGGGAAGAATTCAGTTATCCATCACTCTGCTGGTGATTTTCTCCTATCCAAGCACTAACCAATATTGGTCATTTTCTAATTGAGTTCTATGGAGGGAAAAAGAAAAATGAAAAACATCTTGTTTGAAATTTGAGCTAATCCAACTTTCCACCTACAACAAAGTAGATAACTTCTTCTCCCTCTGACTCTTGTTATATATTTCCAAGTAGGTTCAGAATCATGAGGGGGTACTTAATTAACCAAGTATATATAGTAAGGACAGTTATCATGATGAAAATCACTTTTACTAGCTTTTTCAAGTTTTGCAAACCAATTTTTTTCTACTTTTTTCCCCAAAGCAGGAGACTTCAAAGAATATTTTATATGACAAATTATTTTAGGAAGATACTAGCAATTAATATATCAAGATTTTGGTGGATTATATATTTGGCATGGTCAGATTTTCTTAGTGTATTCTTAGTGTATCTTATTATAGGTTAAATTATATAAAAGGCCAAAATCATGTACCTGGATGATATGGTTTCAACTCTCTGAACCTTTCGTTCTAACAATTTTCTTGGGTTCAAGGGCTGGGAAGAAAAGAAAAACCTAAAATTCCCAGAATCCCCTGCTGTTTGGGATTATGTTTCACTAATCAGATAGCCGTATGGAAGATCTCTACTGAGAGTCCAGAAAAGGTAAAGACACCCTTTTGCTGTTTCAGAGGCAGCAGTCCAGTGCACAGATTGAACAGCTTCCTGATTAGTTTCTGAGATGTCACCACGATGTCAGCTTATGACTCTATACTTCACCAGTTCTGTTCACTATGGGGTTCTTCCCAGCTCAGTTAACAGTATTGGTTTTGTAACCACATTAATTAGTGAGATAGTTTTACCTCTTGAGAAAGTTTTTTTTTTTAAGATTGATTTTAGCTGTGTTGCCCTGGCCAGAGTCCAGTGGTGTGATCATCTCTTACTTCAACCTCAAACTCCTAAACTCAAGTGAACCTCCCACCTCAGCCTTATACCCAGCTGGGACTATAAGTACCCACCACTACGATAAGACAATTTTTTATACAGATATAGAGATGGTGTCTTGGTCTTGCTTGGGCCGATCTCCAACTCCTGACTTCAAGGGATCCACCCAGTTTGGCTACCCAGAGTTCTAGGATTATGGAAGTGAGCCCCCACGCATCTGGCCAAGAATCACGTGGGTTTTTTTTTTTGTTTGTTTGTTTTTTTAAGAGACAGAGCCTCACTTTATCGCCCTCGGTAGAGTGCCGTGGCATTACAGCTCACAGCAACCTCCAACTCCTGGGCTTAGGCGATTCTCTTGCTTTAGTCTCCTAAGTAGCTGGGACTACAGGCGTCTGCCACAACACACGGCTATTTTTTGTTTCAGTTTGGCTGGGGCCAGGATCTAACCACCACCCTCGGTATATGGGGCCGGCGCCCTACCTACTAAGCCACAGGCATTGCCCGAAGCATGTATTCTTAAGCAAAATAAAGTATAGTTCCTTGTATGCAGTTAAATATCTTGGCTGATATAATCAGAATTCAGGATGAAAATAAGAATCTAGTACTCAGCAGGGGGCAGACCTTCAGATCAATAAGATTAGCCCACATCACAAAATGCTCAAACTGCAGATGTTGGGGTGGATGTGGAGAGAAGGGAACACTTCTACACTGTTGGTGGGATTACAAACTAATACAGCCTTTTTGAAAAGGAGTGTGAAGAATTTTCAAGGAACTAAAAGTTGACCTACCATTTGATTCTGCAATTCCATTACTAGGTATCTACCCAGATGAACAAAAATCATTTTACAAAAAAGACGTTTGAACCAGAATGGTTATTGCAGCCCAATTCATAATTGCCAAGTTGTGGAAGCAACTCAAATGTCCATCAACCCACGAATGGGTTAATAAATTGTGGTATGTGTATACCATGGAATACTATGCAGCCATAAAAAAGATGTTTTCCTGGCTGGAGCTGGAACACATTCTTCTTAGTAAAGTATCTCAAGAATGGGGGAAAAAGTGTCTAATGTAATCAACACTATTATGAAACCAATATATAATCACTTACACATTCATACAAATGATAAAACACAAATATAGTCCAGAAAGGAGGGAAGAGGATGGAGAGAGAAGGGAAGGGGGAGGATGGATGGAGGGAGGGCATTTGGTGGCATCTCACCTAAAGTGCACAATGCAAGGGTACATTTCAAAAAACTAAGAGTATGTTATAAATGTCTTACCACAAAAAAAAAAAAATAAATAAGTAAGTGAGGTGATGGTTATGTTAATCAGTTTGATTTAAGCATTCCACATTGTTTATAAAATAATCACATTGTATCCCAAAAATGTATATAGTTTTGATTTAATAAAAATTAAATTAAGTAAATAAAAAAACATTAAAAGAGAAAGAAAATAAGAATATAGGTAAAGAATGGATTACAAAATGTAGATTTAACTGCACAGGAAACACCGCACGGATTAGAACTAAGAAAAATATGCCCAGGGTCGTGGGGTAAATTAGGAGAACAAAAGGGACTAAACTCAGCAAAAACTATCAACTCTCCATGGTTCAAGCCAAAGGAGCCACTTTATATTATGCAATGAGAACTATCAGTGGTTGAAAAAGTAAAAATTTAAGCACACAGCCTGAAGAGAAAAAGAACATTAAATGATCAGATTTAAATTGCATACTTAGCCTGTAAGACTCGACAGTCATCTGCTGGAATGGGAATTATTGCTGTCAGCTACGCACATCCAGGAACTTTCCTATGTATTTCTCAAAAGTAGTTTTGCCCATTAAAACATCTGACTTGGAGCAATTTCTATTTACATACAGAATTGTCCACTACCTCCTATTCTTAGTTTCTTAAATTCTTCCATCATAGTGATATTTACCTTAGTCCTTTCCTCCAAGGGCAAACCTGAGACTCTGTCATGACCAATTACTGCAATGCAGACACAGAACTGTGACTATGGGATCCACGTAATCATGATATGTGGTTAATATCTTTCACTGAGACCCCAAATGTATGTAGCACTTCAAGACCTCCAATTCACTGATACCATCAGCACCCTCTGTTCCTTATTCCCTGATGCTGAGAGCACTTCTCCTTACCCTGTTTCGATTCCATAGTCTGTCACAATCACTTTTATAAACCTTCCTTGTCTCCCTCATATTTTCCTGTTTGCTGGGCACAGCCACAACTCTTATTCGGTCCAGCTCTTTCTCCATTCTAAAACTGGGCCCACATAGTAATTTTGGAACTCTTCTTTCTGGAATGGCCATCAGAGCTGTTGTCAGACGAGGTCTCACAATTAAGTTCATGAATTTACCCTAGAAAAAGTGTTTTGAAGGGTGGATATTTTTAGGCACTAGTATCAGTGCATTACTTTCCATAGGCAGTACTTTGAAGGTGAATGTAATGAGATTCAGCAATGAGGTGTGTAGCACGTTTTCTAGGGTGAGTTAGCAGACTTAATTGTATGATCTCATATATACCCAGTCTAGATCCTGCTCATGAACTCTCATCTTATATACCAACTGCCTACTCAGCATTTCTCTCTCGATGTACAATAGACTCTTGCCAACCTCTTCCCTCAAAACTTGTTCCATCACTGTATTCCCCATCTTCTTTGGTGTCTACTCTATCATTCATGTTGTTCTAACTAAAAATGTAGACTGATCCTTAATTCCTCTGTTTCTCTCATATCTCATATGAAATTCCAACAGAAATGCCTGTCAGCACTAGAATTTAAATATATCCAGAAGCCAATCACATATTACCATTTCAGCTACTAACACC
Source organism: Perodicticus potto (assembly GCA_963574655.1). Classification (NCBI taxonomy): domain Eukaryota; kingdom Metazoa; phylum Chordata; class Mammalia; order Primates; family Lorisidae; genus Perodicticus; species Perodicticus potto. The sequence continues at coordinate 6,202 of CAUYRH010142012.1, read as the reverse complement.
TAATGCCATCTGCCATCATCTGTCACTTCAAAACCATCAATAATCTCTTAATAAGTAAATCTCTTTGATCCCACTCATTAGGCCAGCTTTATCAAAGCACACAAAGTGATGACTTTAAAAGGCCAGGAAGATATTACATAATACTCTTCAGTATTACATAATACTCTTCAAATCTTCCCCAAATCTGATGGTGGCTATCCATTTTACACAGAGTAAAATCCAAAGTGCTCCAAAGTTCTAATTACAATCACCTGTGTGTTAGCAAACGAGGATTATTTTTTAAATCTACTTTGGCAGGAGAAATTTATATTTTCCATCTAAATTTCATATAGGGCCATGGTTCATGCTGTGAGCTTTTAATTATTTGGGTTTTAGGTTTCAGGGATTTATATATTGATTTAGTGAATGAATATTTATTAAGGATTCTCTGTATTGGTCAGGCACTAGCATAGGCCCTAGTGATTTAGTAAGAAATCTAAGTCTCATACTGTCAGTGGGGAAGATATAAATCAAATACATAAATATATATCATAATGTCAGGAAATATTACACTATAAAGAAAATAAATTAAGGTTAATACATGGGAATGATGGGAGTAGAGCATGCAAGGGGTCAATTTAAACTAAATAGTTTGGGAAGACTTCTTGAAAGGTACTTTCCAATAGTTAACCTGTATAAAGTTAGAGCAGGTTTCTCAAAAAACTGAGGAAGGTAGTTTTATAGTCATAGGTAGAAACTCACTGGGTATTTTTGGAGACTAGCAAGGAAGCCAATGAGGCTGTAAGTAAGCAAGATGCGTATGTACGTGTGTGCACACACATTATGAAAAAGGTAGAAGACGAAGCCAGAGAGGCAACAGCCAGAACGTAAAAATTCTTGCAGCAAAGAGACAGAGTTCGGCCATTTATGAGAATAAGGGGAAGTTATCGAAAGATTAAGAGCAGAGAAATTGCATGAATTGAGTTATAGGTTTTTAAAATTATGTTTTGACTTCTCTTCAAAAATAAAATGACTACAAAAAGGGGAAGAAGGGAGCAATAAGGCACCTGGACATGATTACAGTGTCCTTGTGAAAGCAGTGGACAGTTGTACTTGATTGTTATAGGAAGAGCCGGAGAGAATTGTTAAATGGTAGATGCAGATTGAAGGTACTTGTTGATGAACTAATAAAAAATAGAGTCAAACAGATCTTCATTTAACAAATTTTGGGTCGGACCAACTGTGTATGTAAACATACTTCTACGTACAGAGATATTTATAGGGGAAGATAATGGGGAAAATCTAGAATTGTACTAGAAAGATACCACGTTTAAATTATTATTTTAACATCTAAGTTGAGGGTGGAGTTGACAGAACTTCATCAGAAAGGTTGTTAAATATTACGTGTGCAGAAGAAAAATTTATTTCACAGCAAGACTAAAGCCTCTATTTTCTTTTCATGCCTTAATTCATACAGTATGAAATCAACTTATGCTTTTATAATGAGTGAATCTTACAAAAGGCATAGGAGAGGAATTAATAAATACTTTTAGGAATTGTTAATTTTATAATATTTTCTATAATTTTATCAGGGTATGCTGGGTTTTTTTTCCCTAATAGCTAGATATCTGGGCACCTTTTGTAAACACAGAATTATTATTTTGTAACACCATCCTGAATTACGATGTCTTTGCTCATCTCTGTTTCATTTATTTTGCACCAAACTATACAAGCAACATGAAACAAATAAATAGCAATGCCATGGCACTGTTAACTATGTCAAATCCACAGCAAAAGACCATTTGATGTATAAGCAACCAGAAATGAGAAAATGCTAATTGATCAAAAACTTCCTGTTAATCAAGACTATTAGACAACAGACTAATAAATAATCTCTGACATAGTAAAAGGCAGCCACATTTAACTACAAGATAGATTTTACATATGGTTGATGTGATAGAACTATCAAGCTAACAATAGCCCCTGGGGCCAGTTTGAATATTCATTAATCAGCCTTACTTTGGATTTAACTTAGAATGCAACTGTCAATGAACAAATGGGCTTTTGTAGGAAAGAGGATAAACAAAATCCAGTAAATTGGCAAATTGCATAGTCTTGAAAAAGAATAAATGCTATAAGATTAAAAAGTGAAATGAGGACTTGAGCTCAGATCTCTGCAGGGAAGACAAAAGCTTCTCACTAAATCAGGTGCTTTGGTGAACACTGCTTTTAAATATTCCTCAGAAAAAACCTCTGTCATGATAAGAATACATTTTAAGAACTTTTTGAAGAAGGATTAAACTATTTAATATGCTTACATTCTACACTCTTTGAAAAGACAGTCGCTAGATAAATGAATCTTTTTTGTTTTCAGTTCAAAATTGCTAATCTCATTTTTTGGATGGGAAGATTCATCTGCAAGGTACAAAGAGATGGTTCACTCCAGAAGTGTAGTCTTGATTAATACGAATGGGAGAACTGGCACAAACAGAAGTTTATGGTAGAGATTCCAGCTAACATGCCTATCAGGATCAGATAGGTAACGATCCAGCCAACCTGTGTGTTAACAGCAGAACGTGAAACAAACAAATGAACAATACAAGATCAATACCAGCAACTAGACCACAACACTGAGTGGAACTGGCATTTCCTGTCAGTGACAGGACAGTGACAGGAGAGCTGCACCTGAGAATTGCTGAAAGTCCCACAACTCATCTAAACTGGGACCAGGTGCTTGTCATCTTGAAACAGATTCAATTTTGGTTCATGTCTGAGCATCTTTAACACAAAAGTCAACTTGAGCAAAATTTGTGATATGTAGCCATTCTCACATTGTTGGTGATGAGTTCCTAAAATACTTAAATACTGTGCAAGCCCCTGTTCTGTGGGTCACACCAGCCATGAATCTTGATAATATTCAGCTGAGTGAGACTTTTTCTTTAAATTCCAGATTCAGGGGTTAAAATTTATTGTGACAGAATAAGAAGACTATTATATGTGCATACCTACAGAGAGACAATACACACAAACTTTTGCTTGCATTGTGTAAGTACATCTACTATAGAAAACTGACCAAAACAAATAATTGCCGATGTATAGATTCATGTTAGACTTTCAGTGAATTGTTAAGTTTAAGCTGAAATCTTACATTTAAAGTCTAACAATTACATGATGCTTCCTTCAAAATCAATAATTCCTCATAAATAAAATTATAAGTAAACATAATATGTGTACAGTAAACATGTGAGTAACCACCTCTTGGCTAAGAAACCCCTAATTTATCCATTTCCTATCAAAATCCTTTCCTTCACACTAGTGGAAATAACTTCATCATAATTTTAATAACAATTTATGTGCTTCCTTTTTATTTTTGGTATATAAGCACATATCCTTAAATAATGTAGCTGGTTTGCTATATAAAATTATAAAATTTACATAAATGAAGTTATGCCATATATATATATTTTGTTTCTTATTTTGGTAGCTCAGCCTTACAAATGCTAGAATTATCCTTTATGTTGCTGTTATCTTTTAGCTACAACTCCTTCATCTTCTTTGCTATAGAGTATTCCATTTAATGAACATACCAAAATTTATTCATTTCTTAATAGACAATTGGGATGTTTAGAATTCTTGGTTATTACAAAACAATCCTTTTGTGGCCTGGTATGGTGTCTTAGGCCTGTAATCCCAGCACTGTGGGAGTCTGAGGCAGATAAACTGCTTGACTCAGGAGTTTGAGACTATCCTGAACAAGAGACCCTCTCTCTACTGAAAATAGAAAAAAAAAAAAAAATAGCCAGGCATTGTGACTGGCACCTCTAGGTCCAGCTACTCTGGAGAACGAAGCAGGAAGATTACTATGACCCCAGGATACTCTAGCCAGGGCAGCAGAGTGAGACTCTGTCTCAAAAGAATAGTAATAAACAAGCAAACAAACAAACAAACAAACAAAAAAATCCAATCCCTTTGTTTTTTAAATGAAGAAACAAAGGCCAGTGGAAGTAACCATTAGTGGCAGAGCCAGTAAAATTCCCTTGTTCCACGTCTTACAACTTAGTGCTATTTCTACCAGTCTCATTAGCAACTTCTGCTGAAAAAAAATTTAAAACATTGTATTACAAAGGTCATCAAATTGAGGTATAAAATCTGTGCCAACTTAAACATCAGGCAATTAAATACCTCCTAAACAACTTTATTAAATTTTCCATTCAGAATCATATTTCACTTATAATTGCCACTGAACAGTCTGGAGAAGAGGAGAGAAAATCTAGACTATTGAGTATTTAAAAGACATAAACATTGCCTGAAAATTAGATCAAATATCTCATGTAGAGTACATAGTTTTTCAAATTCTGATAAAGAAAATGATAATTTGGCCTCACTCAAGTGTTCAACGGGAATGAGCATAGTATATCCCCTTTGTGGAACATAAAAAAAATGCTAAATTTCCACATAAAGAGCATAATTTAATGAGAAGATTTTTGTCAAAGATCAGATCAGATATCTTGTATTTGTTGAATCTTATGATATTGTTATTGAGATTAAAGCTTTGAGTAAGGAAAACTATTGTATGCCCCTAAGAGTTCTTTGCCAGCTCTGATATTTATTTCTTGATCCCGTAAATATTTATTGAGACTCTGTTATATGTCAGATACACTGGAAAGCATGGAAATATGTAATAAACAAGCCATTTGCTCTTCTCGTGCAGATAAGTGACATAATGGAAACAAATATAGTTCAATGAGAAGCACATACCAAAAAAAACAAAACAAGAAAATGATGAGTAGCCCTGGAAGGACACGGAGTGGCTGGCAGAGAATATAGTACTGGAGTTAGATCCAAGTATGAGTTGGGCTTAGCACAGCGAAGAAATAAAGACAAAACCAGACAATCAGGCCTCCTTGTCTGTGTTGACCACTTCAATGTCTTTCCATTGCTTTCTGGCAAGAAGAGTGGTTACCGAACTGTTAAAATAGACAGATGACATGGACAAATTTGAGTGTTTTAGATTCAGTAGAGAACACACATAGGTAATGCTTTATATGATAGTGAGGAAATGAGTTACATGATAAAATAGACATGTCTTAATGATGGGTAAGGAACGAGGAGAGGTTCAACTTTATATCACGTGAAACTGGATGCGGAAAAGAGCAACTCACTGGGCCAGAGAATACTGCAGGAGACTAACGTTAGTGCAGAGAGGAGGCAAAAAGTTTGGTTTTCTCTACCTCTGTGACCTCCTGTCTGGAGCTCAAAGTTAAAGTCAGAGTTGGGATTAGAGGTTTGGGGATCAAAGAGAGGCAGATGGCAATGAAGCATAAGAAATCTCAGGGAGAGAACATAGTGAAAAGGAAAAGAAGCCTTTAAAAGCTAAGCCTCGAGGAAGCACGTTGTGTGATGACTGAAACAGGCGTGTGAACGTACAGGGAGGATGGCGGGAAGTGACCTGGAAAGTAAGACGGAAACCTGCAAACTGGGGCTCTGGAGCCCGGGGAAGACCGTGTACCAGAGGGAAATAAGGAATCAGGAGACGGAACTACAGCTGTTGAGAGGCCACGAACAATGAAGGCTGAGAAGCTCTACTAGATTTATTGACAGTGATGTCACTGGTGACCTTATTAGAACAGTTTTGCTGCAATTTTAGGGCTTCAACCTGATTGTATAGAGCAGGGGTCCTCAAACTTTTTAAACAGGGGGCCAATTCAGTGTCCCTCAGACTGCTGGCAGGCCGGACTATAGTTTTAAAAAAAACTATGAAGAAATTCCTATGCACACTCCATCTTATTTTGAAGTAAAAAAATAAAATGGGAACAAATACAATATTTGAAATGAAGAACAAATAAAGTTAAATCAACAAACTTACCAGTATTTCAATGGGAACTATGGGCCTGCTTTCAGCTAATGAGATGGTCAATGTCCAGTCCCATATTTGTCACTGCTAGTTGTAACAAGTGATGCAAGTGTGCATCAGTTAGTCTAGATTTGGTTGGAGATTTCAGATGCTTCATTCTGGAAAAAGTCTGTTCGCAGACATAAGTGCTGCCAAAGATGGTTGCCATTTTGAGTGCATGGTTCCTGAGATTAAGATATCTCTCAGAGGGGAGAGATGCATAGAAATTAGGAAGGCTGCTTGACTTGAATGCGTCTTTCAGAGAGTCACAATTCTGCAGTTCAGCCAGTTCCATTTGGTAAATTATATCCACATTTTCTCTCTCTCTCT